>CM032624.1:15910529-16078491 GCA_019097785.1 Fraxinus excelsior | reverse complement strand
TAAAAGGTTTAGGCCTAAAGTCACTGCGATTGAAGAAAGTAAGGACTTGATGCTGTAAAAATTGAAGAACTTGTAGGATCCCTTCAAACCAATGAACTCACTATTTCTCAACCTAAAAAGGTTAAATCCATAACCATGAATACTGTTAGAGAAGAAGATAGCGAGTCTACTAATGTTGAGACGCATAGGGACAACAAAATAGCTTATTTTGTTAACAAATTTCAGAAGGTGATGAGAAATAGAAAATAGCCTCAAGAACGAAAAAAAGAAGTCCCTAATAAGTTCTCGAAAGATAGACGCGAGAAAAATAACTCTAGAACTTTCATTAAAAAAAATCAATATGTTTGATGTCATAAGTTTCAGGGTTACGGTCACTATAGGAATGAATATCCTAATTTGAAAGAGAGTTCGAAAAAAGAAAGGCTAAGGCATTAACAGTGACCTAGAGTGATGATGAATCATATTCGAGTGCTCATAGTGATACATCTAGTGGTGGGGATAAACAAAATTTCATAGCCTTCACATCAGTAGCTACTATTGAGTCTGATAAGAAGATTGATAAGGTTGAAAGTGATGAACCTGATATTCATGAATCTTATCGCGAACTATTTGAGGAGAGTCTTAAGATTAAAAAGGTCAATAAAGCTATGTTGAAAAAGGTTAATGATCGTAAAAGAGAGAAAGTAAAACTCATAGGTGACCTTCGAGACTCTATCAAAAACCTAAGCGAGTTGAAACTTGTTAATAAAAAATTTGGAAGCAAAAGTTAAATCCTTAACAAATGATCTTGAAAAATCTAACACTCAACTCCAATCATTCATGAGTGGTTCGTAGAAACATGATAATTTGTTGGGGATGAACAAGTTTGCTGGAAATAGGCATAGTCTGGGTTATGTTCAAAATGGTAATACTACTGCTAGTACATCCAATATCACATTCATCCATACCACTAACAAAGCTCGGAATACTGGTTATCCTGAACCAAAGGTCAAAAATGTCTTAGAATCGAGACCTACTAGACAACGTAGGATAAATCATCCTACATATAGGCAACAACCTCCAACAGATTTGAACCTATGTTCATCCTACTTGTTACCATTGTGGCGCACTGGGACACACAAGACCTATGTGTCCTAAACTTGTGAATAGAAGTAAAAGTCAAGATTTCTCTAACAAGGTGAACTTTCTCGCCAATCAAGTAAGCCACTTAACTGAAAAGATAACTCGGTTAACTAAAATCACTTTTACTTCTAATAAAGTTTGGGTTAAAAAGAGCGATTTGAAAGGTCGTAAGAGTTGTCATGCTCTTAAAGGTAAGATCATCCATATTTCGCCTTGATTAAGTTCTTAGGTACATACACGTATAATTCATTGAGTCCATTCATTTCTGCATGCATCCAACTTATTTGTGTTTTGTTTTTATTTTATTTTGTGCCTTTATGTTGGTGCTAATCTTGTGGTTTGAATGAGTAAAAAATAAAATTTTATCTTATTATCCAAACAAAGGTTGAGTGTATAGCTACAAAAAGTTACTGCACTCAACTACTTTGGATGAAGCAGATGTTGAGTGACTATGAAATTAAGCAGGGTACGATGACTGTGTTTTGTGATAACACTAGTGCTACAAATATTTCCAAAAATCTTGTTCAACACTCTCGAACCAAACATATTGATATACGACATCATTTTATTTGAGAACTTGTGGAAACTCATGTTGTTACTTTTGAGCATATCTCTACGGAGAACCAGTTAGCCGACTTATTTACTAAACTATTAGATGATTTTTGATTTGAATCTCTTTGGACGGCTATTGGTGTTTGTGTGCCTAATTGATTAAGTATTTTTGGTGCATACTTATACTTTACCAATGTGTGTCATTGATTTATACATGTATCATATTTGTTTGTTTGTTTTCTACAAGAATACTTATGCATTGCTTTGTTATCATTATTTACTTTTATTTTATTTTATTTTTGTGTGTTTGACATTTTTTTTTTGTGCTTAATACATTCATACTTTCAATTAAAAACAAAAATGAGAAAATAATAATAAATATATGGAAAATTGAAAAAATTATATATATGTATGCGGGACATTTTTTTTTTCAGCTTAACATACATCAAACTTGATTTTGTTGGTTGTGATCAAGCATGAGTTTGGGTGATGATCTGTAACATAATTTCTATTGATGGCTTAGATTATGTATGGAGTACTTAGTATATGTCTCTTTATATATCATCTGCACTGCACACACTATGATCTTATCAGTGTGACTCTATCGCGTGTGTGAGTCAGTCACGTGTTAGTGGTGTGACTTTGAACATAAATTGACCTTATTTATTAGATATAAGCTCAAGATTATCCTAATAAAAATTATATACAATAGAGAAAATGTTCAATATCTTATGCTCATCTTCGAAACCTATATGACTTGAGTATTTTTTATAACCTAGTGTCTAGGGTCAACCGACTTGGGTTAACAGGTCTAAAGCTCGCTACAAGGGTCATTTTAGTCGGTTTAATGGATATGAGTCTGCACATAAGATGTAAAAATATTTATGAGCTTCCATACTTAACGTTATAAAATAAAATAAAAATATATGCCAAAAATCAGGAGGAGAAAGAAATAATCTCTACAAAATGAGCTTTCATTAATAGGTTCTAATGTGCTTTACTTGGTTTGACTTTCATAAGTAGAGGAATATCTTTATTGGCAGTGATGTTATGCATGTCATTTCTTACAAAATTAAGGTTTGAAGTCCTACTACTAGGGGATTAGTGACACTTTACACACATGAGTTACTTATACAATTTACTCAATGTCTAACTTGGGTCAAATATGTGGGAGAGTTTATTGTTCATTGCTTATATTTATGCCTACTAACACATGCATTATTGAGTTGGTTGTGTGTTATTTCTTGATCTCTTGTTATTTTGTAACAAAAAGGGGGAGTAGATACAAAGAAAGAAAATATGACAATATTACTTACACTTTATTGCATTTTGCATTAACATGATGTTTTGTTTTAACTTGATAAAATTCCGAATCAAAAGGCATTAGTTGATATAATTTCAGTTTTGCTAAGCTACGTTTTTTATGTTTTAATAGTGTCAATATTTCGTTTTTATATGTTGGGCTACATTGATACTATATCTTAATTTAGCATATGTTATGAACTGGAAAATATGCAATATGACTTACAAACTGCTTCAATCACTTTTACACTTGAACTGTTTGAACTGTGTTTATTCTTAATCATGTTTCACATACATTTTACACTATGTATTTGAGTTGTCTATTTTAGGAAACATGTACTGAAATATGAAATGCAAAATTCGTTCAAGATAGTTATTAGTTGTGTCAGTTGTTTTGAGTTTGTAATCTTATTTTAATACTATCTTGACTTAGATTGTAGTTTTGTTACAGAATGTCAAATGGGGAGTTTGTTAAGTATTTAATGTAATTGGCTATTCTGTGAATAAAAAAGACTAGAGTTGATATGTTATAAAAAGTCAAGGAGCAGTGTGCAATTAGTGAAATTTGTATATTTTAGGTCTAGCGTCTGAGAATGGAAAAGAAGGAAAAACAGCCCAAATTTTTGCTAGATTGTCACTAAGGCTTGGCTCGAGCGTCTGAAACAGAACCTTCATCGCTAGACTGTCATCTCACATTCGCTTAAGCGTCAACTTGTCGCTCAACTGTCTTTAGACATTCGCTCAAGCGACAGTGTTATTCGGAAATTTTTTAATTCATTTTTTTAAAAACTTTTTGCCCGGCCCATTCATTCCCTAACCTACCTATAAATATCCGAAGGCCACCAACATAATTTCTAAGGTTGATTATTGAGAAAACGCACTGCTTTCATTCAACCTTCATACTTCGAAGTATATTGTTCTTGCTTGGGAGAAAAACATCAAATCTTAAATCCAAATACCAAAATGTTGCTTCCTCCGTATCTGTCAGAGTTTCTGAAGATCTAAAGAGGTGACTGGAGTTCCAGTTATTGAAGAACGCAATGTTTTTCGTGAATCCACATGAGATAGACAATTACACAAAGTTAGGAGTTGCTACAAGAGAGCGCAACCAAGGAGAGTTTTGAAAATTATAACTAAGAGTTGGTGAATGAGCACAAAATCCAAAAAAGCTATTGAAATTGCAGTCAGGAGATCAGATAATATGTGTCATCGTCTAATCGGTAGACTGTAAGTTTAATATCGTTTATAGTGGATTGGTGACTGGCAAAGTGTCCGGAGTTTTTACACAGTTGAGGTTTCTCCATGATCATACTGTGCGTTATTTACTGTTTTCGTTATTGTTTTAATATTTTGCGAGATTCAAACATATAATAATTGAATTGATTGTTTAACCATCTACATATATTAATTGGTGACTTGTTGCTAGTTAATTAAAATTAATAAATTATGAATTTATACGTATTCACCCCCCCCCCCCCCCCCTCCTCTAGGTGTAATTTGGGTCGAACTACGTAATTTTCAGAACTGTTAATACTTGGAAGCTTACAATGAGTTGAGTACATGGCGTGTGGGAGTTTGGAGTCTGGACACAACGGTAAGGTCATTCCTTAATACTAATCATGTCTAACGTTTTTGTCTCTTTTCAAGTCCTCCTTAATTATTTACATTTAACATGATTGGCAAAGCAGACTGCACTAATCATGGTCATTTAAAGATACAAAGTTAAAAGTCTTTGGATAATAGTCATATTAAGTGCGGTACTTAACTAAACTTGCCATCAGTCTTGCATATATTTTGGTTATGCGAATTTGTTTATAATATGATGTTTTGTTGTTGACCTTAAAATTTGTTTGATTTATTTGTCAATTGATCTTGGTCATCTTTCTATTCACCTATAAATTACCTGTATATTTGCGACATCGATGGAGGTTGTAGACCTCAAAAATTGGGTAATATTTTTTCAAGTCAATGGCCGTAGAATTTTTTCTTCCGATTTTGACAATATTTTTCCTTTTTTTGAGAATTTTAGGCTTGAAGTCAATTTTTGTTCATGACTGAGAAATTCCAATGATCTTTCAGTAAGAGTTTGTTTCTTAGTCAAATATCTTCTTTCAATTTTCGAGAAGTTCGATTCCAAATTGTTTTAATCATTTTTAATCTTAATGATTTTTAGAGTGAAGGCGAGATCCTTTATTCATTACACAACGATCAATTTATAAGCAATCAATGAGGAAATTTTACTCATTTTTCGCGAGTTCACATTCTTCATCATTACTTTGAAATTCATATTTACGTTTTATTTTTAAAGCTTATGTATGTTTGTGCTTTCGTTACTTTTGCCCATAATTTCATTAATTGCGCGTAAAGGCAATTAATGATTATGTCCATGATTAATTCGGTGCATCGTGATTATTTTCGATGTGTAACAGATGCGAAACTTCTTGTCCCTAAAAAGGTTCAATCATTGTTTACACCTCGATGATTAAGTTAACGTCGAAAATAGATTATGATCGTGGAAAAAACAAGTGAAAAATGGACAATTTATTTCTTTTATTGAGATCTAGATCTCAGGGCCTTAATTTTTATTATTCTAGCTTGATTTAGTATCAGCTTTGATTCAAGTATCTGATATAAGATGTTTTTATAATATTTTCAATATTTTTATAATAATGTTTACAATAGTGGCATACATCCAGTTTTACACTCCGCCACGTGTCAACTTACCATTTGAAAGTTTTAAAAATAAAACAATTTTTCACCAATTAAATCTTGCCAACAAGGATGACGTCAATCATGATATAGAAATGTGATGTACAAATGATTTTATCCTAATGTTTATAAACGCGGGAGTTTTAAAAATTATTGTCATGGAAAAGCTATAAAAGGAGAAATTGTTGACCCGGGTTTGAACTAACCATTTAGAGGAAATGGTGGTAGACCGGCCACTTTTTCATAATAAACTTTGACCAAATTTAAGTAAAAAAAAGTACAAAAATTAAAGAAATTACAATACCTATTTTACCTACATTTTTAACGTTAATAATTTTAAAATCTCACCATTTTTTATTCTTCAATGTTTATTCATCTTCTCCATATCCATCTCCTCTCTATCGCCATTCTTCAAGGTTTCTCCATTTTTTTTTTTAATTTTTTGCTTATAGTATTGATGAATAATGTGTTTAGTAAGTTAGACATATGTATTGAATATGGTGTTTAATGTGGCCATCTCAAAAACCCGGCCCAACCATGTAATGTGAAAAGCAATATGCAGTAGATTTCTTGGATTTTGAGTTGAGAACCCTAATAAAATAATAAAGATCGAAACATGATCAATAAATTAAAAACAAGTAATTTTTTTTTTATGTTCGGTCTCAGAATAGCTTATTTTCTTGTACAATCATGCTATTTATACATGAGGGATTGACACCCCCTCACATGGGTCCGTAATTTTTTATTACATGTGGGCCCCCATGGGAGGGGTGTCAACCTCGAACGTACAAGTAGCATTATTGTTTCCTACATATGCACTAGATCTAGAAAGTTGAATAAGTTAAACGACAAATCAATTAAAATTTCTTCAAAACAAGAAAATATAAGATAAAAAAACTCAGATACTCCATTGAACAACATGAGATGGATTACAAGTACAAAATCTCCAATTTGCTCAAGACCTATTTTGTATAGAAATTAAACTACTTGTACACATAAAGTGTACATTTTGATTGACATCCTCTTATATGTCAAAAATCTTGCAGTTGATTAGAAAATATGTTGTCAATAATAACGTACCAAAATTTGCCAACTCATATGGGTGTAATTCAATGTGTCAACCTTTATATACATGTAAAATAGTCCCTTATGGAGAATGAAAAGTAATATATAGGGAAGACATAAGGAATGCATATGATTGGAGGGAGATGAAGGGCATTTGACACGACTATTGTGATTGAGGGTAGAACCTTTATCAATAGAATTTTTACTTGTAGAGCTTTTTCAAAACAATCATGTTTAATGTACAATATTGTTGACAACATTATTGACAACATGTCACGTGGCATGTTACCATTGGACAATTTAAAAAATAATTTGTCTTTTCAACCAACAAATTTTTACCACCTACAATATTGTCAACAATGTTGTAATTGTACGAAAATCATTATCGTTTTCAAAAATATATGTTACCAAAAAATTAATGATTGTTTCTCTATCAACATAAAAATGCAATGAACACAAATTAACGACTTGACAGAATATCTAGAAATGTACTTCGATTTATTAATTGTATATATAATTATGTGTAAGGGCATGTTTGAGTTTCATTTTTAGTATAAAATACATTTTAAAATAGTAGATTGATTAAAAATGTGTTGGTAAAAATAAGAATAGTCTGAATTGATTATATTAATCTAGGAATAACAAAGATCCGAATAGTAACATGATCACCGTCCAAACTTAGTATGTCAATCAACGTCTATTACATAACATTCTCCAAACATTCATTATTTTTCGAAAAACTTTTTCAAACATGTCTTAATGAATACTCGAAATGCCACCATTTCACTTGATCAAGCTTGGAGATTGTTTGCGGGCAGTCGTTTTTATAACATTATGTTTTCCAAACTACTTACTAATGGTTTTCTAAAAAGAGGATTACCCAATCAACTTTTGTAGATGCATCATGGAAACATTTTGATGGGGCACTAAATAAAGGGGAGAAATGCATAATATTAGAAAAGTTGAGGGACTTTACTAAAATTTGGAGAATAATTTTAATAGACATGAAGAAAAAGACATTTTTAGAATACTTCCAAACTATATGGTTAGAACTATCTGGTTTAAACCATGTTGGGCAAAATTGTCATCTACTACAGCGGTGTACGTCTTACATGATCACGTGCGGGCACGGGGACTATCAACTCACTGGGAGAATTTTCAAAATAGCCTGTGAACAGTGGCTTTTAAAGATTTTTGTTAAAAAGTCAATTTTATCCTTAATGAAATAGGTTTCTTTATTGCAAGACATATCCTTCTATTTTAGGGTAGGTTTCTAATCTGTTCTTCTATATTTCTTATGTTTTGATTAAAGTATAAATCTAATATATTATCATAATCTGCTATTTTTTGTTCACATTCTTTTATAAGTCTAATATATTCTTCAGATGTTTCATCTGTATTTTCTAGTTGAGATATAAGATTTTCTACTTTTCCAAGTATTCTTTTTAATAGGTCGTTTAATCCTTTAACTGTATATCCTGGCATAACTGGATATTACATAAACATTATCATAGTGTTATAAACATCATAGCAGACAGTAATTATGAATAATCATAAACATTTATAATCCCTACGATTCTCTAAGATCTTAAGAAATTCTTTCAAAATTTAACAAGAAATAGTAGTTCTACCTTAATTTTAATCTGGTTCTTTATTCTTAGAATCGAGTGACCTTCAGGCTCTGAATGTGCAAATTGTTTCCTTCAACGGCCTCCTGCCTTAACGGAATCCTTGCTATTCAGCTTTTTGCCTTCACTGTATCGCTTCTAAGGACAAATCCCTAGACTTGGATTAAGGAAAAACTGTTTTTGTTGTTAAAATAAGAAAGAAATTTCTTATTAGATCTATCAAGAATCTATGGGAATGAAGATTTAGAAATTCATTCTTTTATGTAAGAAATGGATTTTCTATTGATATTCTGAAAATGGTACAAAGATTATATCAAAAGACAGAAGTGTTTTTCTCGCAATATGAAGGCTCAAGTGTTTTTTCTCAACTCATTCTGCCTCTATCTTAGCCCAAAGGCTTCTATTTATACTACTACATGAGGCTCGATTATTGGCCTCTTACATCATTCGTTACATCATACTCCATTAATGGAGTTCTATTATTACAATTATTTCTTCACTACATAATTGTAGCTCTATTATATCTTCCAACTGTCCACCTATCTTTCACATCTTCTTTTCCTCTATTGTCTTCATATAGAGTTTGTCAAGATTCTTCATAGTGGCGGGGCCTCTTTTCATTTGGATAGCATGTGGGACACTCCCTCAACTGGCATGATTCTTGTATGGTTGATGGACTTCCATGGATTTGATAGATATCAAACTTTTGGATATATTCTTTTAAAATTGTAGACTTATCATTTCCATTATTTGTCATAAGTGTCCATCCTTCATATTGGCATAAGCATTGAAATTTTTTATCGTATAAATTTTTTGCCATGTTGTAAAGAACTTTCATCCCTAAGACTCTTCGGGATCTCATCCATGATCTGTTAATGTTTGGCAATGACTTTCTATTTTGGCCTACTTCAATTTGGAAATTTCGGCCTACATATCCGACTGTAATAATATGTTCTGCAGGATAATATATCCTTCCATCAATTTCTGGACTGATTGAGTAAAATTTAAGATATATTGGTCTTCCTTTGGCGAATTTTGAAACTTCTCCTCGGAAGATATCATCAAATTTCTCAATTTCTTTTAAATCTTTTCCTGGATAAATTAAATCCAAGAATCCATAGTCTGCCGCCATTTTAACCATGTTAGGGTCTCCATCGTTTGTAATGATCATTCTTGGGTAAACATGTTCTCCTGGGGAGATGAAATATGATTCATTATCTTGTAGTTCATAGACAAGTTTTGCAAAAGCTTTATATTCTTCTTCTCTTGGTGTTAAAGGGGTTTCATCATCTTCTTCTGCTCTGATTTTGATCACCCTTGTATGTTTATCATCATTTTTTATTGTCACCTTTCGGGGACTTTCCATGATTGTATCTCTTTTTATTTGACTGGGTCCACCGTTGCTTCCACTTGGTGTACCTGTTTGTATTCCCTGTTTGGTATTTTGAGATTGTGCTAAAACATCAATCCCTGTATTTTTGGTATTTGTAGACTCTAATTGTGCTTCAAGAGCATCAATTCGGTCTTTTAATTCATTGGTAACTTTGGTATGGGACGTACTGATCTCAAGTAATAATTTGACATTATAACTTAAGGTTTCAGCTAATGCCTCCATTCCAATTTTTATATCATCAGCTTCATCTTTGGCAAATGCTGCCGCAGATTTTATTTCTGATATCTCCTGCTTGATATTATCCATCTCCAAACTCGATATTCCTGCTTAAAAAATCAGCAAGATAATTGTTTATACCTTTAATATGAATAATATCGAAATTATAAAATGACAAATATGCTTGTCATCTGTGCAATCTCCTATATTGAGGCTCCATTGACAACTTATTTTTAATTAATCCTGTAACATTAGAATTGTCAGTTTCAACAATAAATTTTTTAGATAATAGGAATAATGAAAACTTTTTTATTCCTCTAATAATTGCTAACAATTCTTTTTCATGAGTGGTATAATTTATTTCTGCTTGGTTAAAAGTTCCACTTGAATACCTGCAGATTTCATTTAAATCTGTTTTTAATATGGCTGCCCAATATTTATCAGAAGCATCTGTATTAACAACCAAATTATCCTTTTCATCTGGCAATCTTAATTTTGGTAAATTTTTACATTCTTCTTTTAATAATTTAACAGCTTCTGTATGTTCTTCACTCCATCCTTTAGTATTTGTTTTTCTAAGTAAAACTTGTATTTTATGTCTCTTTTTTGAAAGATTTTCAATAAATCCTTCTGCATAATTTAGACATCCTAAGAACTTTTGTATTTGTTCTTTTGATTCTAATTTATTTGGAAAACTTTCTATCTTTTTAGATATATGAGTTTGTAATTTTATTCCTTTTTTTATCTATTGATAATCCAAGAAAATCAATTTCTTGTTTTTCTATTATAGCTTTCTTTTTTGAAAGAACAATTCCTTCTTTTTTACATTCATTTATAAATTTTATCAAATGATTTCTATGTTCTTCTTTAGTATTAGAACATATTAATATATCATCAACATATACTATTAAAAATTCATCAAATTTTCTAAATATATTATCCATTTTTCTTTGATATATTTGTGATGCATTTTTTAAACCAAAAGACATTACTAACCATTCATATTTACCTTGAGGTGTACTAAATGCAGTATATTGTATACTATCTTCTTCCATTTTAATTTGCCAAAAGCCTGATTTACAATCAAACTTGGAATAATATTGTTTTCCTTTTGCAAGATTTATTAGGACTTCTTTATTTGGTAAAAAGTATCCATCAAATTTAGTATATTTGTTTAATTCTTTATAATTGATTACCATTCTAGCCTTTCCTCTAACTTGCTCAGAATGTTTCATGACCATAAAAGCTGGACTGCTATGAGGTCCATTACTTGGTCTAATAAGTTTTTGTTCTAGTAATTCTTTTATTTGGGTTTTAAATTCTTGTGTATCTTGTATAGTATACATCATTGGTCTAACTCTAATTATAACATTTTCTGTTAATTCTATTTTAGCTTTAGGATGGTATGGTTTCCAAAATAATAATGGATTTTCTCCACATGTTTTTTCTAATTGTTCTATAATTTTTTCTATACTTATTTCTATTTCTGCTTTTAATACTTTTTTTGTATAGAATTTTTGTATTTATGTCTTTATTTATTATTGGTTTTTTCTCCCATTTATCACCACGCTGAGCGGCTGAACTCTATAGGGTCTAAATTCCCTTGGAATTTTTAATAAGTGTGCACATGGTGTTTGTAACATTATCATATAATTATTTTGTTTATAATATTGAAATTGTTGGATAAAGTCATTTCCTAATAGTATATCACAATCTAATTTATTGTAACTATATATTTTGTTTATTATTACTTGTTTACTTCCAAGTATTATACTGACTTTATCAGCACTATTAATTATTTGTGTACTCTCTCCTGTTACTCCTGTTATTTTTATTTTACTATTTTCATTCCATGATTTTATTAAGAAGTTTTTAAATATTGTTATATCACTTCCTGTGTCTATCAAGGCACATGTTGTTATGTTTGTTTCTACTATAGTAACTTGTATATATACGGCTAATGGAAAACTTATTTGATTATTCATTTATCTTTTTTCACATAGTATAGTTTGATCATTATGTGTTATATATAATCCTTCTCTTTTTATACTATAGTCTTTTAATCCATTTAGAAAACTTATTCCTAATAATATATGAGGATCTGTATTCATACTATTATCCATGTAACATGGTACTACCATTTTAATTCCTCCTATTTTTATTGGTACTTTGACTTCTAATTCTGTAGTATGTATTTGTCCATCAAAATTTACATATCTATATGGTTCAATCTTATGAGTCATTAATCCTTTATTTCTAATTGAAGCTATATGGCATTCACTTGCTCCTGTATCAATTAGTATATTTGGTCCTTCAATATATTCTCTTCCATTATAATATTCTCCTTCTATCTTCATGTTTCCAGCATTTTTATGAAGTTTGATTTCTTTTATATTACTAGTTCCTTCTAAATGTTTTCTAGGTAATTTAAGACTTGTTGACCTCTTAATTAATCTTCCATCTCTAAACATTATTTTATCAGAATAATCATCTTCTTTATCTTCTGCTATTTCAGGTTTATCTTTGAGTATACTAAATTCATATTCTTTAGGAATTAAACTTATTTGTTTGCTTGGTTCTATTATTTTACTAATATCCTTACATTCCTTGTGAACTTCTATGTATGGTTTTTTAGAGTATATATTTCCATAGTTGGAGTTAGTAAATGTGTACAAAGCTCTATATTCTATAGTCATAATCTTGTCTCCTGGTTCCATTATATCATTTCTATGTAACTTAAAATGTAGTCCTAAGACTTCATTGAAGTTCTTATCTGTAATTGAGACACAATATTTTGGGTAACAAGTAAATATTAGTTTTTGGTATGCTAAGTTTCCTTCTATAGTTCCTAAATGGCTATCTTTTAAATTTATTATTCTTCCATCATGTAAACTTACGGTTAAAGGTGAATCTATTCCTTCTCTAAATAAGGATTTAAACATTATTTGTATTCCTGCTAAATAGACATATTGAA
Source organism: Fraxinus excelsior (assembly GCA_019097785.1). NCBI lineage: Eukaryota > Viridiplantae > Streptophyta > Magnoliopsida > Lamiales > Oleaceae > Fraxinus > Fraxinus excelsior. The sequence goes on along the minus strand of CM032624.1, from coordinate 16,065,530 downwards.
TTTTTTCTCCTTGTTTTTTACTAATCTTTGTTAATAATTCATCTACTGTATTTCTTGTTAAAAGATTTAATTTATGTGTTCCTTGAGTTGTTCTAACATTTATAGCTTTTTCAATTTTATGATACTCATTTATTGCTATTCTTTCTCTTTTCCATATTTTATCTAAGGCTTCCCATTTTCCTATTTTTAAGTCTAAAGATAATTTTCTCATTTTCTTGAATTTGTTATTATCAAATGTTACTTTTAATCCATAACCTTCTATTCCTTCGTATTCTTGTTTATCTATATTATCTCTTTCTATTTCCTCAATCTCGTTATTCAGATTCTGATTCATTATCTTTTTCTGAATCTGATTCGCTTATATATACTTCTTGATCATAATATTGTTCAATGTCTGATATTTCACTTAATTCACTTTCTATATCTAAATATTCTTTTTGTAATATTTTAACCTTTTTCTTTTTACAGTCAGGGCTTATATGTCCTATTTCTCCACAATTCCAACATTTGCATTGGCTTTTATCTTTTTTATAAGGTCTGTTTTTCTGTTGTCTATTCGGATTATATTTCCTTTTATAATATCTTCTTCTAGGCTTTATATATTTTTTCTTAAAATTTCTAAATTTTCTAAATTTTTTATTTTTGAATTTTCTCTTAATATTTTTTCTTTCAGGATTACATCCCCATTGTGTAGGTTTTTCCATATCTTCACAACATATCTTGGTTAATCTTCCTGATTTTTTCATTAATTGTCTTTGTTGACATATGTATGCAAGTCTTTCAAATAAAAATTTTATCCTTGATCCTAAAGATCTAGGTGCTTCAGGATTTTCTTTAATAAATTTTTCAAATTCTATCTTAAAATATATTCCCCATGTTCCTGGTAACTTATTATAGTACATATCTTTATATACATCTTGATTTTCATTACTATAAAATTGGGTATAATAATATTCTTTAAATTCACATGTATATTCTTTGATTTTACACATATCACATATTGTTAGATTTATTAATTTTATCCTACCATTTTCTTTTTCTTTTATTGCTTCTCCATCAAAATTTTTTATCCAATCTTCTCCTAAGAATTCATCTGAGATATAGTTTACTAATCTTTCTATACCTTCTCTATCTGATTTTATTATTTCTGTTTGAACATTTCTTCTTATTAGTGTCTTTGTATCATTATTTATTCCATCCCACCAGTTTCTAACATTTCCTTCAAAGGATGCTACTAAGAAGTCTATTCTTCTTTCAGTACTTTCCCATGTATCATCTTTATTATATAAAAAGAATAATATCATTGAGTTTGCCCAAGTTTCTAAGGCTTTTTTTTAATATCTATTTTACAATCTAAGTCTAATTTTGCTCCTCCATGATTGACAGGTTTATCATAATTATCATTTAGTTCAAATCTATTTCTGTATTTGTTTCCCTTTGGTGGTTGTCTATCTCTTATTGTTTCATAATATTGTCTATATGGTTTAATGTATATAGGTGCATAACTTTCATCTGGATCTAATATTTCTTGTTTATTAGAGGATTCTGCTTTATTTGGTCCTCCTCCAGTATTCATTAGGACTTGATATTCATCTAAATTTTCTAAATTTAATTGATCAAAATTTTCTATAAGTAAATCTAATTCTTCATTCATCTTTATCTTCTATATCATCTTGATTTTCTTTAATTTCTAATTTTCCTATTGCTTTTTCTTTAGATTTTTCCATTTTTTCCTCTTCTTCTATTATTTTTGGTAAAATCCTTTTCCTAAATTCATCATCCATACTTCCTGCTTCTATTCTTATATTTTCTTGTTCAGTATATTTTTTTCCCTATTCTAGACATTTTTTTTTCTATTAGTTTTTTGTCTATTGTTTTTTCTTTTCCTTTATTATTTTCTTTTATTTTTCTTACTTCAATTTTTAGGATATTAATATCATTTCTTACTTCTTTTATTTCATTATTTATGTTTTGAACATCATCTATTAATATTTTTATTAGTGTTTTTAATTCTTCTATATACTCACCAATCGACATTTATCTTCTCTTTGATTGACATAAGTAATATGTTCTACATTCAGTATCTTTACAATCTTTTATTACTTTATCACATCTTTGCTTTACATAATTATTATTTGTTAATTCTTTCATTTTTTCGTAATAACTTGCTCTTATTTTATACCTTTCTTGTTTTAATTTTAATATTTGTTTTTGTTGTGAGTTTGTTATATTTCCAGGTTTTAAAAGTTCATCTTGTATTTGTAGATTTATTTCTCTTATTCTTACTAATTTTTTATCTAGAATTTCTTTTACTTCCATTAATTCCATTAATAGTTTTTACAAATCATCTGATTCATATTTTTCTTTATAATATAAATTGATTTCTTCTTCCTCAAAAGTTTCTATTATTTTTTCATATATAAATCTTTCTCTTATTGATTCTATAATTAGTTTATGTAATATTTGTGCTTTAATTTCCATAGGTAATTCTCTAATTATTCTTAGTGTTATTATTTTTAGCTTATCGGGTATAGGTTTTAAAAATATATAACTTCCTCTTTCTGTTTCTATTGTGTAATAATTATCTATTTTTATAATTTTATTGCTCATAATCTTTGCAATATAACATCATTTCTTCTTTTTCAAGTTCAATAATAATTTTTTCATATATATATTCATCTTTTAATGTTCCTATTATAAGGTTATCTATAATTTGTTCTTTTATTTCTTGAGGTAAATCTTTAATTATTATTAACGTTATTGTTTTTATTTTCTTAGAAATATGTTCTAAAAATATATTACTTTCTTTACTATCTTCTATTTTGTAATACCAATCTGTTTTTGTAATTGTAATGTCCATGATCTCTATGGCTCTGATACCATCTACTGGGGGTGCTACTTAGAGCGAACAAAAATCAAATAAAACTTAAAATCTAAAATCTAATTAATCTTTAAATAGTCGTATATTCTATGTATTCTTTTAATTTATCAAATTCTAATCTATTATTAGTTATAGATATATAAAATCTCAAAGTTAAATTAAACCTTATTTTCTTATATTCTTGTGATAATCTATTTGTAATAGGTTTCCTCATTTATAAGCTTTTAATTAAATCTTCAAAGTCTAATAATGTTTGAGAATTCATAATATCAAGATCTGTTATTATATCTATATTTGATTCAAGAGGTATATTATACTTTGAAATATTCTTTTTCCTTTTCTCTAATTTATCTATTATATCTTGTATATCTTTTATAATTATAGATCTAATAATTCCTCTGGCAAAATTTTCTATTAAATTTTCTTTAAAACATTTTAATATTTCTTGAGCAGCATATAATTGTTCTTGATATCCTATTTTATCTATTTCATTTTCAAATTCAATTTCTTTTTTATTTTTTACAATTGTTTTAATTTTATATGGACCTCTTTTAGATCTAGGTCTTTTTATTTTATTAGTCATAATTTAGTTTAGTTTTTTGACAAAAATTTATTATTTCAAGATTATAATAAATCTTCTAGGACTAAATTGTTACTTTCTTTATATTATGATTACTTTGGTTATAAATCTTATATTTAAGGGTATTTTTGGTAGTTTACTACCTTTGAATAGTCAAAGAGTATTTTGGAAAGGGTAGTGTTGAATTTGGGGTATTTTCAATAATTTCCCCAACTCACTGCCCTTGGACTCATTTAAACGACAACATATTGAGTGCTGGAAAGTAATTTGGCGTTTTTCTTCTCTCTCCATTTTTGCATTCTTCATCTTTCTATGACTGGCAGTGTCCTCTGAAAGAAAAAAAAGAAAAAAAAGAAAAAAAAAGAAAAAATTACTTTTACTTTCTATTATATTATTTATATATTTTACTTAAGCGTTTGTTTTGTATTTATTCGAAGTAGGATACAAGGCTGCGTTTGGTATAGCTTAAAATCTTTCTAAACATAATTATTTAGATGAGAATTTACAAGTTTTGTCTAACAAACCTTACCAATCAAAACTTTTGTGTATAAAAATGCTAAGCTATTTAGGCAAATTAGATAAATTTTGGGGTTTTCTCGTGAACGAAGTGTTGAGTACTTTAATTTCCAATTCAGTGTTTATAAACTTATAAATGCAATTGCATTGAACTGTTTAAACGTAGTCTTAGTTTGTTATAGTTGATAAAAACTGAAATTAAAGTCAATAATTAATTTTAATCACACACGATTACACAACTTTAATTAACTTTTCAACTACACATTTCATTAACTATTATAAAAATCTATTAAAAACTGATTTTTAGCCATACCAAATAGCGGATTAATATTTAAAAGAAAACTTATTGTCCTATAAAAATAATCTAAAATATACATTTAGCCCCTGTTTGACACCCATTAATTTATCTTTATCTTTCTTATTCTCATTTTTCATTTCAACCACACATTCTCCAAATAAAATAATATTACATACAAATCAAAAACTTTTCATCACTTTTCCACCACACATTCTCACATCAATCACTATTCCAAAATTTCTATTTCTCCTAAAATGAGTTTCAAACAGGGGCTTAGGGAGGGTTTTGACAAGGATTTTAACAAATTTTGATAAAAATTGATGAAATATATGATTATTTCCTTCGTGTGCAACTACAATTAAGAGGAATAATTATTTGTCGAAGATTTTTAGGCAAAAAAGTGCATAACTAGAGCGTATGGGAGGCCAATATTCAACCCAATTCCTGCAAAATCCCCTTCAGATAGAGGTGGCTACGCATGATGTCCAGACATATACGTCCTAAACATATAATGACTTTGAACGTAAGTACTTAATTCCCTTAATCAAATACATTCGTACTTGAGAAAATATTATTGTAAATGAGGGAAAGGGAAAGAAAATAGGAAAGAGGGAACTCCTAACAACAAAGTCAACCACTACGCGAAATTTGGATCTCAAAGAGGAGCCCTCCGTCCCTCACAATGACCCAACTAACTTTCAATTGAAGAAGGTGATTGTACTTTTAGAACATCTTTGTCCTCCATTTTGACTTTCTCCTCATCATGGATTGTACATTTAGTGCGGTTTTGCCCCTATATTTAAATCCCTCGCCCTCACGGCCTCACCTCGCAACCCCTCTGGCACGAAGCTTCCACAATCGCTCTCTGTAAAAATAAAATATTCTCTTAATTACTCACTCAACGCATGCTTCTAAAATCATTTCTTTCCATTCGAATTTATAATACTCAGATTCGTATTCCATGGCTCGAGCTCGAAGAGTCATTCAAAGAGTGCTCCACCGGATTTTCTGGTACTCTTCCTTACATATGCATACACGCACATTTTGTTCTCATGCAGATCGATTCAATTATTACCGTTGCTGATGATAGTGAATGTTGAGATTATTTTTCCCCCTTTGATTAGCTATTTTTCACCTATTTATCAAAAATATGTTCTATGCGGTAACATTTGACTGTTTTCTTGTTACTTGTTTCGACATTATTTATTAATTGATGTCTCAATCCTCTGGTGCACATTTTTCTTGAATTGTTTTCTTGGCCTAGTGATTATTTGTGGTTACTTTTACATACATGTATACATTAGGAATTGAATACTGTAAGATTGATTTTAATAATTGGATTCAAACTATTACTATTTTTTCTATTCCTGCTCATTTATTGGAGAGCCATGAGTAATTTAGTATATAGTTGGGAGGAAGTCGCACTTCTTAGTGGAAGAGTTGGCAATGGGTTGAGAACTGGCGAGTGGCGACCACCACTAGACGATGGAGTATATTTGAAGAGGATGTTTGATAGTGATGACGATTCAGGAGTCATCCTCTGGGGCTTGGTTTATGGATACATCATACATATATTGGGTGTATAGTTAACGGAAATAATTAGAATACTAACCACTTCATTGGTATTTTCGTAGGCTGGAATCAAGGTTTTGGGATAAATATTAGATGTACACAGCAAGGAAATTAAATATGATTGCTTTCTTATCAAGCTCTCCTGTTTCTAAATATCATTGCATTGGGATGGAAAGTTATTTTATAGAGAAAAAAAAGTTAGCAATCATTTGAACTTTCAGAAGTATAGGCATTCTAGAAGATCTCTCTCTAAATTTCAGAAGTTATGCATGGACCTAGGAAACAAAATTGTTTGTTTTGAGAAGATTTTGATAATATTTAGGTTCTCTCATTCCCGACCATTTTCTCTAGTCAGAAATAGAAGTATATTGACTTCGGGATGGAAAATGTATATTGGTGAAGATCATGTTGGAACCCATGAAGACAATAAATATTTTTTTTTTCATATTTTAGTATTTTCTCAATTACACTTTCAGCTTCTTAAAACTTTCTGGTTTTATGATTTATATGCTAGGTCATAACTGGAGCTGTTTATAAGCTTTTTCCTTGGGGATTCTTTTTGGCTACATTTCTCATCCATGTTAGAAGTTGGCAAACATGATATTGTATCTAGAATTTGAAAAAATATGGAGGAGAGAAAGGATGATATGGGGCTTGATAGACCACCTCCTAATACCCCATTGTGTCAATCTGGTCTTATTGAGAAACTGCAGCTGATTTCTCTGAGTTCTTCAGAAGAAACCTCAAATTCTAATGAATTGAGAACTGAACATGACCTTGGGAGTTCAGCATTTCTGAGAGCATCGCAGACCCTGTGGGACACTGGAAAGCTTGCTGAACCGATTCCTGATGGTTTCTATTTTGTGACTCCTGTAAGTTTATTAAACTACTATTAATATGTAGCAAGATAGTCTCAATTTTATTTAACTATTTTCTATAATGGGACATGTCATTTTAATTAGGATTTATGAGGATAAAAGACTTGTTTTGAATATTCAACTTTTACTGTTTGTTCAGCTCTAGTTTTTATTCTTTTCTCTCTGTGTGGATTCCCCCCAAAAGGAAATGTTGGTTTATGGACTCCTGTTTGTTAGAAAATTTTACCATGCTATTTCTAGAGATTTTCGTTCTTTCTTTCTATCTTTTTTAAAGGATCATATGTGATGATGTTTGCATTTTATTGTTTAACATTTACTGTCAACAGCTAAAATTCTCTCTCTTCTGAGTTGTGCATTATTTTCTGCCCACAGTGTATACAATAAATTCCTGTACCAACTTCAGTTTGCATGAAATGATGGTCTTCAAAGTTGTAATGTTATGGTGTAGTTTACTTGTAGCAGTTTTAGTTGCTGTATGATGTTCCATGTGCTGTAGGAAAGAAGATTCAAGGAGCTTTTTGACACTATTCCCTCTTTAGATGAGCTTTATACTTTGGAGACAGAGGGGCTCAGGCCCAATGTGATTATTGTCGACACAAATAAAGATAAGAAGCTTTCCATGTTGAAGCAGCTGGCAGTCACTTTGGTGAAGGGACTGAATTCAAGTCCTACTGCCATGATCAAGAAAATAGCTGGATTGGTGCGCTCTCGTGGTACCTTTGTTATTAAATTCTTTCATTTGGGTGCATAATTTTCTCTCCTTATTTTATAAGTTATTTTTTTAAAGATGAGGATGCTTCTTCTCCTCCTCTCTTAAACTTGTTGTTCCTATCTTTTTTCTTCGGCATTGAATCTGCTATTCCAGTTATTTCGTTTAATGTAATTGTTACCAGATTACTGATAAATAAATTGCATGGATTACTAGTGACTGAAGTTTTAACAATTCAAGATATGCCTAACTCATCAAAGTAGTAAAAGGTGCTACGAATTGTCATTTTTATGCTTAGAGGGGAGGAAGATCATTAGGTTTATGTCATGATTTGAATCATAAAGGGCTAACTGGGCTTATTAACCGGAGATAATATAATTATATAAAGCTGTGATTTGCATCAGTTAAATGATTCACTGAATGTTCTGGATCCATTCTAGGCATAATGAGGATCCTGACATGATCACTCCGAACGAAGTAGTGGTGAACTGAAACTGGTTTGACTAATGCTTTCTTGGAAGAGAAGGATATGTAATGTTTGATTGAGATCATATATCAAAGAGTAGAAAAATGATGAGTTTTAAGAAGATTGTCCACAATGTAAGACTGTACCGATGGATTAGGGGAAAAAATAATTAAAAGTATTAAATGCCAAAATGAGTTGACGCTTGATTTATTTATTTAATGTTTTGGAAAGGTACATAATTGTTGTCATGTTGTCTTCTTCTGTATTGTTCAAAAGAAAAAGGAAAAGAGTGAAAAATATTTGGCACTCGTTTTGTTTTATGTGTTGCCTTTTACTTTAATATTTAGTATTTTATACTGCGTTCTTCCGCATTTACACTTCAGTAGTTGTTTCTCTGTTCAAGTTATTATAGTGCAGTTGAGGAATAATTCCTCTCATTTTTATCTTGTTTTGCTAATCTTTTATGCATGTTTGAGAAGTGATTAAATTAATGTGTTGATGATAAGTGAGTAGTAGTTGTGAGTTCTAAGAAACGTGTGGATAAAAACTATTTTTGACCAAAAGTGATTACCAATTAATCACTTTCCAACCATGTTGACCTAAATCATACAAATGGTTTCATCTTTTATTATCCTAGTTAGCCTGTAGAAATCTAACACATGGCTGTTTGATTTTATATTGCTCAATTAGAAGCTGAAAGCAAGAAGTATGTAGTTTCAAAATGCTTAGCAAGTCATGAAATACAGAAGGGTGTCTACTGCACCAATAAGCTATAACTAGCAGTCTTAGTGCCATCAAGAAATAAAGGTTTTTTTTTGCTCGACTGATTTTTATCAGGTTTGTGACTTTCACAAGAAACCAAAATTTGGTTTGGATCACGTAGAAGGTGCACTTGAAGAAGTTTCCCATGCATTGGATAATCATGGTATCCATATGCTGGGTCACATCAAGCATGGTTCATGTCATTCCCGGGCAATTTTATTCAAAGTTCTTGCTAATACTGTAGGTCTTGATAGTAGGCTCATGGTGGTAAGTTTTCGATTTCTTTTGGAGTTACATATAAAGTTCTTTTCCCTTGTCCTATGATTGTCAATAACATGGTTTCCAATCAATGGACTATTAATGTGAAATCTCAGTACATTTCAGCTATTGGCCAATATCTTTGTTTTTATTTGTCCTTTTGCCCTTTTTATTTCCCTGTTCTCAGGGTTTGCCTAGAGGAGTAATGGAACAAGCAGATTCATTCAAGCACATGTCTGTCATAGTTGTTTTGAATTCTGTAGAATTCTTGGTTGATCTTGTGCATTTTCCGGGCAAGCTGATACCAAGCTCTGCAAAGGCATTTTTTCTCACTCATCTCTCTACGGGTGAGAGCGACTCTGCAGAAAATAACTCATATGATTCGCCTACTGAACCAAGCAGTCCTCTCTGTAGCATTTCAGATCGAGCAGATGTTGAAGGGTAAGAACCTGTATTTTAAGCTGTATAATCTGGGGCTTTGGAAACAACAACTCACTAGCATCAATACGAGGCACGTTAGGTTTAAGATTTGTTTCTTTTCTCTAATCATCTGAGAATCTGGTAACTCAATCTTCAGACCTCATATCATTATAAGGTTGAAACAGTTTTGAATACTTGCAGTTCATCTTTGAGGACAATATCAATGTAATAAAAAAAACCTTGAATCCTGATGGATCATACTCAAATGAAACAATGATATTTGTATTTAAGTGGAACCGTGTTTAAATGGTTGTTTCTATTCTTTATACTTGTGTAGGCTTTTAGCTTTTACTAGAGAGATTAAGTATTTCTAGTTTTGTAGTCCAACTAATAAAACCTGTTCTTACAGTTTACCCCACAGTGAACCAAATGTAACAAATTCGTTTTGGCGGCGCAGCCGGAAGAAAGGCATTGCTGAACAAAGGACAGCCAGTTCAAGGTTTTATTTATATTTACATGATAACTTTTTCTTCTTTTTCTTTTTTAAATGCTATATAACTGGTAGTCATAATTCTGATAGAAAATGCTAGTGTGAGATTTGTAATTGGAATCATGTGGAAAATGGTTGGAATGATCTAAAGTTTTCAGTACTTCTCAAAAACTTTGATATTTGTAATCTACCCGAGCTTGATCCAAGAGGAAAAACCCATATTGTTAAGTTGTAGAGACAGCTCTCAATGACTACAAGAGAAGTGGGAAAAATCCATGTCATTCTTATTTATTTGACTTTTGATTTTTTTTTGAGGAGATATACCTATGTCATTCTGATTCAATCATCTATAAAAGTAACAAACCATCGTGCACTTGATATGTTAATTACACGAGAAAGGCACCAAACATTAGACTTAAAAGGAATGCTTTGCCTTTTATTACTGAGAGGAATAGGTCCCATGATGACGTTTTACAAGTTCACAAACTTCACAATTCAAGTTATGTACATTTATTTGCTTAAACAAACTAGGAAACAACTTTTTCAAATGGGTAAATGGAGGGTGACCCTATCTTTTATGCCAAAGCCAGATTTGATCTTTATTCTCACAAGTCCCGGAGGGCGCTAGGAGAACCAATTTGCTATGTTTCATAGGTAGTTGAAGAAGGTAGAGTCCATTCCTCTCCTCAGCATGACCTATCATCCTTCCTGTTAGTCTCTCCTGAAAAATACCCAAAGAAGGTGTGAAGAGGACATTGCAATTCAGTTCATTTTCACCTTTTTAATGGATAGCAAATTAAGGACAGATTTGGTACATGTAAGACAGATTTTAGGCATAAACTAGATGAAATGTGTATAGTTCCTTGACCAACTATAGAACGGAAAGTCCCATCAGCAATTTTAATTTTTTTTTTCTTTACCAAAATAAGTGGAATAAATTGAAAATAACCTGGAATCACTAGTCATATGATTGGAGGCACCTGAATCTATGATCCAAGTGTTAGACGAATGACAATTAGAGGCACTAAGGGCTTGTATATTATGAGTTTGGCCAAAGGAACCAGAAGGATTTTCAGTCCTTGGGCAAGGACTTGTATTTTCCAGCTGATTGAGAAGATTCTTTAGCTTTCCAATATATTCCATGCTAAGCCTAGTTCTAGTAGTTGGTGCTTTTTGTGAGGCTCCAATATTAGCAGCAGCTTGATAGGCTCGTCCATTTCTATTATTCGGTTTCCCTCCTTTAGGGGCTAAATGTGGATTAAGTTTCCAGCACTTATCCCTAGTGTGCCAAAGTTAATTAAAATAGTCAAGCCGCGGTTTTTCGTTAGTCTTCTTCACTTCAGTTTTTGGCATCCCCAAGATTGAAGCTGAATTATTTATGGCAGCAGCTAGAGCAGAATTATTAGCTGCATTAGATTTTCCATGCTAACAAAATTTTGCCGCATAACATTTCTTCTACTCACTTATCCTTTCACATAAGCATGGACCTCGTTTAAAGATTGAAGAGGATCCTTGCTCAATATTTGACCTCTCACTTGATCAAGTTCTGGATTGAGGCCAGCAAGCAAATCTAAAACTTTTTCAAACTCCATAAATTTCCTCATCTTCACACCATCTCCAGCAGACTCCATATCTATAGCCTGATACATATCCAATTCCAGCCATAAACTTCTCATAGTATTATAATATTAACAGTCAAAGTACCTTGTCTGATACAGTTTATCTGTACAGCAACCCCAATTTTTGAGTAACTCCAATTTACAGCATCCCAAATTTCTTTCGCTGTTGTAGAAACCCCAAACCTTCACTGATTTCAGATTGCAATGAGTTTAACAACCGAGACTTGAGTTCTCGCTTCCCATGTGGCATATTTAGGATTTGTCTCCTTTGGCTCTGTGATTGCTCCAGTAACACAATCCGTCTTGCTTCTGCTTTTGAGAAATCTTTTTGGAGATTGGGACCACTCAAGAAAATTAGTACCGTCAGGTTTTGCCAATTTGAAGGGTAGGATTATCATTCTGAAAAGGAGAAATGCTTGAACGGGTATGTGGAGGTTTTTCAAAAGATGATTAGTCTGACATTTCTGATTGTGAATGGAATGAAGAGGGGCTGTAATTCCAAACAAAATATTCTGCAGTAACAATGGAAGAAAAAAAATTCTGCAAGAAAAAATGGTATAATGAAGAGGAAATTTTGAGAACCCTGACAAGGATCTGATACCATGTTACAACTCATAGTGAATTGTGAGAATGCATACATAGCTTTTACATCTGCTGTGTTGCATATTTATACATAACTTTCCAACTACAGACCTAAGAAAGGAAATAAATCCCTGATTTTAGGGACAAAAGTAAATCCCTGATTTTAGGAATTTTTATAATATTCTTGAAATCTTCAACAATAATTTCTTTCCATTGATAATCTCCCACTTTCAGATTTTTCCATGCAATTTAGATTTTTTTTCCTCGTTTTTGTGTGTCGATTTTCAATTTTTAAATTGTTTTTCCAGTCCTGAGCATCCTTTCTTTCGAGGACATGGAAGATCTTTGCTTGGTGGTTGCAGGGTTTCCTTCGGAGAGTACAACAATGACCTCAATGCATCGAGGTTCTTACTTTTCTATCATTCAATAATTCTCAATGTTTTTGTTTTTGATGCAATATGCATTTGAAAACAGTGGATTGTGGTCCATGCTGAGAACACTTCTTTTTCTATAGGGTGCTGTCTTACTACCATGATGTCTTATTTTAACACTTTTTTGAATTCAGTCCTAGGATATTGATACCACCTTTTCTAATACATTCTTTGGTTTTATTTCCATATTCTGCTTCGTAGAATTCAGTTGTGGAATTTTTTATTTTTTTATTTTATTTTTTGTGGAAAGCTGACATTGTCCCAAGTCTATCAGCGTTCTTCAATTGTTAAATATTTATAATTCAAGGGGAATTACTAGCCGTTGGGAGTTTATGTCGTGATTGTTTTATGGCCTTTACAGAGTAGGACTAAGTACCTTCTTTGGGTAAAGGCTACAGGAGCCTGGAAGAATCTGTTAAATTTGGTGAAGCATGGCGTGGCCTTGAGAATAAGTTCTTCTTTGACATGTGACTAGAAAAAAAATATGTTTAGTTTGCAACTTGGCTTATGTGTCTCTTTAATATCTTTGGAAAGATTGTTCATGATAACTATAATATTTGCCTTGGTCTTGAAGGCTGTGGTAAAGTTATGAGATAATACTGAAGAAAACAATCTGGGTATTGTAATTATGAAAAACCTCATCATTTGATGTTACCAAAATAAACACATCTTAAGATTTAATTGACATTTCTTTGTTCAGTATTGTAGCATTTAAGAACAGAGTCAATTATTTATCCTCTTTGTTATTTCCTATCTACTTTTTTCTTCAATTTTCTTTCTTGTCTGCCATATGTGGTAAGAAAATCTGCTTTCTAATGCTGTTATTGCCTTTCGTTTTGTCAACCAATTAAGGTCTGCTGGTACATCTCCAGTATATGCCCGTAGGAGAAGACGGCGTTGTATTAGCATGATACCGGAGATTGGCGATGATATTGTAAGGTGGTTGACTCTATTAAAACTTATTATGCTTTTTTCAAGATTTTATTTCTATGGTGGAAGTTAAAGCCTGAAGATATTCATTTGAAAATGGAAATAGAAATTGGATTTGTCAGCGTTAGTTCATGCTCATTTTATTTGAGATTTTTTTTTTTTTTTTTTTTTTTTTCTTCTAATCCGCTGTACAATGAAATAATTTATAAGCATCTTGGTTTCCATTATTTAGTTGATGTTGGGCAAGTTCCGTATATCGTGCACATGCAACCTTCTATTGCAAGTGAAGAGGTGAGTTGCATAAGTTGCAACTCTTGCATAACCAATAACTAAGAATGAGGTGAGTGGTGGCATAAACAAAGTGCAACTTTGGGACAAATTAAGGGGAAATAATAATCATAATTTTACATTTAATTGAACTTATCTCATAATGCTATGTAAAATAATGCTCTTACACCACTGGTGCTATATAACATTATTCATCTTTAAATGCCACATACACAATTAATTTATTGTTTTTAAGATCTTCAACAGTAGACAATTAATCAATTGGTTTTATCCATGGTATGGAATTTTCCTTCCGTTTATGCTCCTATTTCCTGCCTTGTTTCATTACACCGTGTTAAGGGCTTGGTTGTAAAATCCTACATTTGTCCTCCCTTTTGATCGAGGGCCCCATCACTTCTTGACGTGGATTACATGCTGATGTAGCTTGCACCACATGTTTTTCTCATGACCTGGTTGCAATAAAGTCTATATAAATACGTTTGGTAGTTCTACTTGCTTTTTTTGTTCATATAACATTGATAGTGAGCTTGAATCAAGGGCTGTTCGAGCGATGAATGAAACTCTGAAGAAAAATCGTCTTCCCCAGGAACAAGTAAATTCAACACATTCTACAAGTGAAAAAGATGATAGTTCAGATATACAAGAAAGTGTATGTTCTTTTCTCTGCTCTTTTCTTGGAAGAATGAGAGAGAAATCCTATACATAATTCTTTAGTGCTAAAGTGTTTATTTCTCTTTTAATTCACAAATTGATGTCTTGTTTTTCATTCGAGTCAAATTTTACTTAGAAGTTGTTTCTTACACCAGGCAATCTCTTATCTGTCTAGTTTACAAATCAAAATTCTTCCCTTTACATGATGAGCTAGAATGTGGTCCTACTCATTTTTTTTTCTTTTTTTTTTTTTTTTGGCAATTGAGAGCGCTCAAATTATTTTGCATCCAGACAGTTTGTTCAAGTCCACTTGAACAATTTCAAGCTTTCAGAAATTTGTTTGGTGTTAATATCTGTTGTCAAATTATGTTGTCTCATTCTAAAATGATTTCCATAGCATGTTTTATGTACTTAATACATTTTTTTGTGTTTTACTCATACCTCTTATAGCTGAACCAAATTTTCTTTGCATTTTTCGTAAAATATACAACAGTTCTCAATCTGGATTCTTGTGAATTTAATATTAACAATTATAACCAAAAACTCAGATTTCTAATAGTTTCCCGAATGACTGGATATGTCTAGTCTTGTCCTGCTATTTATCCGTGGTTTAATGTTTACTTTCATATGCTTCACTTTCCAGCTATCAAGGTTCAATCCAGATGACCATGATGGAATCTACCGTGATAAGCCCATAAAATATAGTGTTCATGGGAAGCAAATAAGTTCGCATAAGGCAATCTCACTTCCATCATCTCCTCAACGTTTTGGCAATCAAGCTTCTCTTAGGGGTGAAGCAAGCGCAACATTTCCCAGTCCTGATATGATGTCAATATTCAATAAAGTGCTAGAATCATCAAAGATTCTGAAGAAGCCATTGTTACCCTTTCAAGAATGGAATATTGATTTTTCTGAAATAACCATTGGAACCCGTGTTGGAATCGGTATGTTCTCTTTATATTTATTTCTGATTAGCAAAACCTAACTTACTGTGAACATTCCTTTCAGAAATTTTTGTATAGTCAGTGATTAATGAAGTCGGATAATTTTAATGCAACATTGCCAGAATAGGGGTTCTATCAATTGAAGTCACTATGATTTACTTTATCCCATTATCAGAAAACAATGTACATTTCCAAATGCTTTATTATATTTCCAGTTTGTTCCACTGTTGGTTGCTCGTATATGCTGACCCTCATCCCTCCCCTCCCTGACACACATGCGCACACACGTGCGCACTCTCACATGATGTCAAATCTGATTCTTTTGGGAGACAAAATACTTTCTGTGAAGAATTGTTCTTATTCATAATAATGCTGTACAATCTCTAAATTTATACACTTACAGAGAATAAATAAAATAGGAAACCATCCTAGCTTATATCCCCTTAATTAAGGGACTATGATATTCCTTTAATAAGGGATAGTCACATCTCCTAAATTATGGAATTGTATACCATAAATACAATGATTCCTAGATTTCCTTACTGAGCAAATTTTCCTACACTCCCCCTCAAGCTGGTGAATGAATGTTATCCATTCCAAGCTTGCTAATCATCTTTTGAAATATCACACCAGTTAGTCCCTTGGTGGGTACATCCACAACTTGTCCATTAGTAGAAACAAAAGAAGTACAAATCAGACCACTATCTAGTTTTTCCTTTATGAAGTGTCTGTCAACTTCAATGTGTTTGGTGCGATCATGTTGTACAGGAACAGGATTATGTGTTATGTTGATGGATGACTTGTTGTCACACTAGAGTTTCATTGGTTTTTCAATTTCTACCTTTAAATATGCTAGAATGATCTTCAGCCACAATAGTTCACAAACCCCTAAAGCCATTGCTCTAAATTCCGCCTCTGCACTAAACCTTGCTACACCATTCTGCTTCTTGCTTCTCAATGTCACAAGATTTCCAGCAAGAAAGGTGCAATAACCTATTGTTGATCTTCAGTCAACTAGGACCCAGCATAGCAGAATCTGTGAAGGCTTCAGGAGTCAATTTTTCTCATTTCTTAAATAGAATTCCCTTTCCTGGAGTTCCCTTGAGGTACTTTAAGATTTTGTTAACAGCTTGCAGGTGTACCCTTTTTGGATTGTGCATAAATTGACTTACGACACTAACTGCATAGGCAATGTCAGGTCTGGTGCGTGACAAGTAGATTAGTTTTCCTACTGGTCTTTGATAAGCACTTTTCTCAACTGGGGCATCCTCAGAAGCTTCTTCGAGTCTGTGATTGAATTCTATTGGAGTCTCAACATGCTTACACACTAGCTTTTATGTTTCCTTCAGCAAATCCATCACATATTTCTACTGCGAAATAAAGATCCCATGTTTTGAGTGAGCAACTTCAATCCCAAGAAAGTATTTCAACCTACCTAGCTCTTTTATTTCAAACTCTTTAGTCAAACACCTCCTTAAAGCTTCTTTCCCTTCCATGTCATTTCCAAGTACTACAATGTCATCCACATATACCAACAAGGCAGTTACTCCCCCTAAAGCCGAGTACTTGACAAACAGAGTATGATCTCCTTGAATTTGTCTATAGCCCATTGCTAACATAACTTTAGCGAACCGCCCAAACCAAGCTCGAGCGGATTGTTTTAGACCATTTAGGGCTTTCTTTAGTCTGTACACCTTTTTTCCTCGTAGATTTGAACCAAAGCCAGGAGGAATTTCCATGTAGATTTCTTCATCAAGGTCCCCATGTAGAAATGCATTCTTGACATCATATTGCTGTAAAATCCACCCAAGATTAGCTGCTAAGGATAATAATATTCTTATAGTATTCATTTTTGCAACCGGAGCAAAAGTTTCTAGGTAATCAACTCCATAAGTTTGAGTATATCTTTTAGCTACCAATGTGACCTTATATCTCTCAATTGATCCATCTGCTTTATATTTAACAGTGAACACCCATTTACATCCTGCTAGTCTCTTTCCCTTGGGTTGTTCCACTAATTTCCAACTGTTATTTTTCTCAAGAGCTTCCATTTCAACCCTCCTAGCATCTCTCCATTCTTTATGACCTAAGGCCTCAAGCATAGTTTTGGGAATTGTTATAATGTTCATATGTGCAAGAAAAGTTTTGTGATTACGTGATAATTTCTCATATGAAACAAAGATAATGGATATAGTGAATTTTGGGTGCATTTTCTTGTGCCTTTCCTAAGAGCAATGGGAAGATCATCACTAGCATCATGAGAGTTAGAAGTAATTACCTCATTACAAGGAGTTGGTTCAGAATCTTGGATTTGCATAGGTTGAATGATGGGTACCTTCTTCCTCGAATAAACCATCAATGGGCAAGTAGAACTCTGAACCTGATTATCTTTTTCCAAAGTTTGCGTTTTTTACGTAGGAGTACAAGGTGGCTTGAATTCAGTAGAAACAAGGGCTACAGGAGCTGAAATAGAGTTTGGAATACTAGATTTTTGAGGAATTGGAGGACATGAAGGAATAGGAAAATCAGGTTCTAGTAAAAATAAGTCATTGTCCTTATCTTCAATATATGTTCTCCCTGAAGAAAATGTTGTGGGAAATAACTATCTCTTTCAACAAATGTTACATCGGCTGACCTATAGAACTTTCGAGTTAGGGGATGATAACACTTGTATCCCTTTTGAGTAGGTGAGTATCCTATAAGAACACACTTAAGTGCTCATGGATCTAACTTTCCCCTATTATGAGAGTGGTTATGGACAAAAGATACACGCCCAAAGATTTTTGGAACAAGACTATTTGTGGTATTGAAGTTGGGAAAATGCTTGGTCAGAACTTGTATGGGACTTTTGAAATCAAGGACCCGAAAAGGCAACCTGATTATAAGATGGGTAGCAGTTAGAACACCTTCTCCCTAATAATTTTTTGGAATGTTTTTCTGATATAGGAGGGCTCAAGTGGCTAACAAGGGGCCACTTTTCCTTTCGGCCACCACCATTTTGTTGGAAGGTATTGACACGGGATGACTCATGTATTATTCCCTCTTTCTAGAAAAAAAATGTGATAGAACTTGATTGAAGAAATCTTTAGCATTGTCTGATCTGAATTTTTTTTTTATCCCAACCCCAAATTGATTTTTTACCATACTATGAAATGCGGGAAACACTGAGCTTACATCAAACTTATTCTTTAGGAGAAAAATCCATGGCACTCAAGTACAATCATCAATAATGAAACAAACCAACAAACCCCAGATATATTAGGAACATTAGAAGGTCCCCAGATATCAGTATGGATGAGTGAAAAATGAATTTTATTGCTTATAGGAAAGGAAGCACGTTTATGCTTTGCAAGTTCACAAGTATTACAAAGTTTCTCATCAATTCCTTTAAATAACAATGGGTGCATAACTTTAAAGATGCTAAATGAAGGATGTCCTAGATGAAGATGATAAAGCCAAATTTTGTCTTTATTTGAAGGTAAAAATTTAGAAAGCAATGATAAAGATATGATATTCTTAGTTTCATGTTGCCCACTTGATTCTTCAAGATAGTAAAGTCCATCTTTCTCCTTAGCAAGTCCAATCATCTTCCCCGTTCCCTGGTCCTGAAAAACACAATTTGAGGGAGAGAAAGTCATGTTACAATTCAAATTTTTTATAAGCTTATGTATGGACAAGAGATTAGTGGATAGTTTTGGAACATGAAGAACATTGTCAAGTTTCAAATTCTGTTTAATTAAAACACTTCCTCGGCCAGCAACTGTGATTAATGAGCCATCAGCTGTGGTTATTTTCTTATTACTAGGACATGGACTATAAGAGGTGAATTTGTGTGATGAATGGGTCATATGATCAGTGGCCCCTAAATCAATGACCCAGGAATTTGGAAAAGAGGTTATGCTTGAGACATTAAGGACACAAGGGAGAGGATACTTACCTGAGAGTGATAAAGAGCGAGCATCTGAAGTAGTAGACTTTTCCAAGGACCCCAACAAATTCCTCAATTTCTGTATTTCACTTCGACTGAAGTCACCTTGCTTTTGTGGCATGTCCTCCTCCCCAGTTTGTGAGCAAGTCATATGAGCCTGCCCCCTTTGTTGTCCATCCTTCATGGTCCAATTTTTGTTTGACAAGTTCGGCTTTCCATGAAGCTTCCAACAATGCTCTATCTTGTGACAAGGCCTTTTACAGTATGTACACCATAATTCATCTTTGTTTGTGGTTTTAGACATGTTCAGTTCCTCATTCATGCTCATAGTTGGTTGATTAGGACTGAGATTTTTAAAACCAGTTACTTTTGAGATCATAGCTGATGCTTCGACTGCCTGTGGTTCCACCATTACTCTTCGTCCTTCTTCTCCTCAGATTATCACTATAGTCTCATTTAATGAGGGCAAATCATCATTTCCAAGAATTTGGACTCTGACTGGATCAAACACCATATTTAGACCTGTAAGGAAATCATAAATCCTGTCTTTTTCTACTAGTCTTTTCACCATAGCCGCATCATCACTGCATTTCAGTTTAATGCATTGACAATGGTCCATTTCTTGCCACAGATTTTTCATGAGATTGGCATATTCTGTGATAGTACATTCTCCTTGCTTGGTAGCTGAAATTTTGATCTTGATTTCATATATCTGAGCAGCATCATGAACCTTGGAATAGGTTTGTCCAATGGAATCCCAAATCTCCTTTGTAGTGGTTAGGAACATACATGTATCACTAATCTCCGGTAACATTGAGTTCCATAGCCATGTCATCACCATAGAGTCCGCCTCATCCCAAGCATCAAATCCAGGATTTCCTGCTGCAGGTCCTGTACCAAGCAAGTGACTCAACATGCCTTTCCCTTTCAAGAATGTTCTAACTAGCTGTGAGTCTGTGACCATTTTAGGTAATTTTTCCGTTCCATCTATATGTTGCCTGCAGATTCTGTAACTCTCCTAAAGATGAAGCAGATTTTGTTTCCATATTTTGCATCTCAGAGGAGTTAGTGCTGTCTAATATTTCTGCCATGGCTATTGGGAAGATCACAAAAAAATCTGTGTTTAAATCAAGAATAAGAGTGGCCAAAGGAAGGAAGAACAAATAACTTAGAATTTTCAGTAATTCCTGGAAAGCTTAAAGCTCTGATACCATGTGAAGAATTGAAGAATTATTCGTATTCATAATAATGCTGTACAATCTCTAAATTTATATACTTATAGAGAATAAATAAAATGGGAAAATATCCTAACTTAAATCCCCTTAATTAAGGGACTGTGATATTCCTTTAATAAGGGATAATCACATCTCCTAAATTATGGAATTGTATACCATAAATACAATGATTCCCTGATTTCCTTACTGGGCAGATTTTCCCACACTTACTAATGATGGGCTAGAAATTATGAAGCTTTGTAGCTCTTTAGCTGATCAAAGAGCAGTGCAAAAGGCCTGTATAACCCCATTGGTGCACATGTTAGTTCAAACACTAAACACATAGTTCAAAATGAGTACACCAAATTTGATTAGATATATTTTTCACAAAAAAATATAATCATCACAGCATAACCTGAGACTAAAAATGTCCTAATATCCCTTTGGTTAGAGAATGTTGTGCGAATTAAGCTTGTTTTTTATGTTAACTTTCTTGAAAACCTTCTCAAACAAACAAAGAAGTCATAATTATGAGTGGAAAGAACAAGAATATCATTTTCTCAAGTAAGCCATTATCCTGATCCTGTCTCCAAGTATAGCATTATCTGTAAGACAATGCAACACCCCTAAATGCATTTCCATAAACACATTCGGCACACTTTCTGGTCTTAAAATGAACCATGCCATTTGACATTGAATTTTGTTTTTTCATGCTACTCACCTCTTTAATTCTTTTCATCTGTTAAACTCAGTTTCCATTTTTCTCCTTTGTACTCTAGGATTCTTTGGGGAAGTTTTCTGTGGCAATTGGAATGGATTAGAAGTTGGAATCAAAGTGTTTCTGGAACAAGAGCTGACTGTTGAGAATGTTGAAGACTTTTGCAACGAAATATCTATCTTGAGGTAATTTATAATAGGAGTGCTGAAGTTATTAGCTTTTTGACTAAGGAATATTTTTTCATTGACAAGCATCCCTCCATCCCCAACAACAGGCACATAGAAGGGTAAACTAGCATAATATTTGTTACCTAACATATCTTTTTTTCTTTTGCAGCCGTATCCGCCACCCTAATGGTAATGTCTTATCCCTAAATATTCCTGAAAATAGTAATATATATTATCACGTAGCATATTTACTTTTGGGGTTTCACTTCCTTTTTCTTTCCTGGAAAGTTGGTAAATGGTGAGAACATGCGTGATATTTTTCTATGCAGTTATTTTATTCCTTGGCGCTTGTACAAAGCCTCCTCACTTGTCCCTGGTTACTGAATATATGGAGATGGGATCACTGTATTATCTGATCCATGCAAGTGGACTCAAAAAGAAACTTCGCTGGCAAAGGAGGCTTAAAATGCTTTGTGATATATGCAGGTTCACTCGGATATCATCCCTCTATCTGTTCTGACTCGTGAATGCTCTTTTGCTTGATTTTATGGATTTCAAAGCATTTAAATTTGTCCTTTTCTCGTACCTAAAAAAGCGAAAAAATGATGATGAGGTGGTTGCAGGATCATTAGATTCCCAAATCCAATGCACACAATCTGTTACAGGGCTTTTGACAAGGTATAGGGTTTAGTTTGAATTTGATTAATCTATCATCAAAGACTGATGAATAAAATCTGTCAATCTCATGGCTGGATAAGGGCAATCACATCGAATCAGATGGGATAGGTGCTGTGTTTGACCGAAAATATTCACTTCAAATCATGCAGTAATTAATTTGTTCTATTTCATATCACACAATTTATATTTTTTGTCTAATGAAATATTTATTTGGCCACTCAATTAACTAGAAGATGAGACTTTACTATATAAAGAATTATTTCCTCAAATGTGCTGGGCTCTAAATTTTTCTGGCTTGGCATTTCACTGTATCTCACAAAATATGCATCTCGAGGCTAACCTCTTAATTAACTTATTGTGCCTTGAAAGAAAACTTAAATGGCCTTGAAGATAGAAAGTCAAAATATCACATTTTGATTAATCTCAGCTGGCAGGGGGTTTATCGACAGTCTGGTATAATGTTTTTCTGTTTCATTCCCTTTATATTTTAATCTCACTTGTCTCTGTTAATTAAGGGGACTGATGTGCTTACATCGAATGAAAATAGTACACCGTGATTTGAAAAGTGCAAACTGCCTCATGAATAAGCATTGGACAGTGAAGATATGTGATTTTGGGCTGTCACGAGTACTGACTACCACCCCAATGATGGATTCTTCTTCTGCTGGAACTCCAGAATGGATGGCACCAGAACTTATTCGCAATGAACCCTTCACTGAGAAATGTGATATTTTCAGCCTTGGTGTCATAATATGGGAGCTATGCACACTCAAAAGGCCATGGGAAGGTGTACCGTCTGTTCAAGTAAGTATTGTGCAACATCTCTATTTTTATTCAAAGTGATAACAAGGATTAAAAAAAAAAAAACACACACACACAAAATAGATTTAATGACATTAATGGTGCATATGAGCAGGTAGTGTATGCTGTTGCCAATGATGGACAAAGGCTCGAAATTCCTGAAGGTCCACTGAGAAAGTTAATTGCAGGTCGATTTTAATTAAATGTAATTTGTCGTGTTGTCCCACTTTAGAACTAGCATTTGATTCGTTTCTATTCCAGATTGTTGGGCAGAACCAGATGAACGTCCTACCTGCCAGGAAGTTCTCACCCGCCTCCATGAGTGCGAATGCTCGCTGAGTTAATTTGGTCCTTTTCATTTGTGCAAACGCCACAATGGAAGCATTGAGAGTTCTTTCAGGGGATTTTTAAATAAATAAGCCTTATCTATGACTGGATAATGCTTCAGTTTCAGTAAAAGACGTGAACTGGTGAAATAAAATGTGCTTCCTTTTAACTATGACTTAGATGGTGTAATATTGGGGATTGGCTTATACATTCCTCTTAGTCTTTTCTTCGACTCTAGCGAAAGTTTTACTTTGCTATAGAAGTTGGCTCTAAAAACTTATTGGTCAATTACTAGTTTAATAACTCGTGCAAGCTTTTAGTAGAATGGACAAGTGCCGAACTAGAGAATGCTATTGCAATTCTCTGTATCAACCAAATACCTTTGGCTCATGTTTATAAATATTTGAATCACTTTTATTTCAAGGGATTCATAATTACTATATATTTATTTACCACTCATCTATAATATATTAAATATCACATCAAGTGAATAATTTCTTGGACGATTGTAGCTTTACTATAATTCAATTATTTGAAGGAAAAATTGCAGCTACGGTACCAAACCTTTAACATTTTTGCAGACTTTGTTCAAACGTTTGATTTGTGTCGTTTACGGTACCAAACATTTAAACAATTCGCACTCAAAGTTCAAATTGATAGAAATCGTTAGTTTGACCAAACATTAAAAATCTGATCAATTGTTGACTAATTTTTAAAGGGTAAAATGGTAATTTTCCTTTTTTTCATATAAAAAAAACTAAAATCAAATAATTAAATTAAAAACTAAAACCCATGTCATCTTCTCCAATCGCCCCCAACCTACTCCACCCCCACTCAACCCAAAATCAAGCCGGCACCGCCACATCAGCATACCCACCACCACGACCGTTGTCGCCTTCTCCCACCACCACGTCTGCAGTTGCAATTTTCCCTAATTAATTCACATCACCACTCCCATCCCAACTCAATTTCATCCAAACACTAAAAGCCAGTGCCTCTTATGTGAGATGTGATGTGAATTAATTCCCCAGAAATTTTATCTCTTCGTTGGTACTTAAAGACTACGTTGAAGTAGAAACGTCGTAGTCTCAGTAAATACTCAAAGCCTTTCCTAATTATTTCAAACATAAAAACGAGATAACACAGAATATCAAGAACAAAATTTGAACATATAGAAAAGAGAAAAAAGATAAATACCTAAGAAGAAATCATAGGAGGGGAAAAGAAAAAAGGAAATCGAGAAATATCAAGGAAAGGTAAAGAGAAATAGATCTCCTGTGAAATGGGTTTGATTTTAAGAACCTCATTTCGGATTGAACTGATGAGAGAATTCCAATTCAGAGCTTCGCGTTTGGGGAATTTGAAAGATGAAGAAATGTAAATGGGAAGAGGTGACGTGAATTAATTTAGGAAAAATTGTAGCCGAGGTCGTGGTGGTGGGAAGAGGCGACAACGGTTGGTGGTCAGAGGAGGTGGGTGTGCCGGTGTGTTGGTGCCGACAGTTTGATTTTGGGTTGGGTTAGGTGGGGGTGGAGTGGGTTGGGGTGGTTGGAGAAGATGACATGGGTTTTGGTTTTTTATTTTAGTATTTTTTATATGAAAAAGGGAAACATTACCATTTTGCCATTTAAAAATTAGTCAACAATGGGTCAGAATTTTTATTTTTGGTCAATTAACGGTCAAACTAACGGTTTCTGAGAATTTGGACATCGGGTGCGAATTGTTTAAAGGTTTGATACCGTGGGTGACACAAATCAAAGGTTTGGGTAAAGTCTGCAAAAATGTGAAAGGTTTGGTACCGTGGTTGCAATTTTCCCTTATTTTAATTATACATTAATTTTTGTTTTCAATATGTATTTAATTTATTTAACATTTTAGTTACCATCAATGTACATGTGCATTTAATAGATTCATTTTTACCCGTGTGCTTTCATTAATGTATGAATTTTTTATTATTAATTTTCAATTAATTAACATTAGCATTTATTTAATTAATTTTCATCTTCATTTATGCATTTCACGTTATTAATTCTAATTATAAGTTAATTAGAATTTTACATTCAAGAATGTATTTCATCATTCATGTTTATGTATGCTAATTAACATTCAATATTACTTAGGCCCCGTTCGATAGAGATTAAAATTCAATTAAAATTGAAAATATAGCCGTTATTAGGTCACACTCATCTAATAAAAGTCAACAATAACGACTAATTTTTCAATTTTAATCTCTACCGAATAAGCCCTTAATTGGAAATTAAATAAAGAATAATGATATTCATCCCCACTAGGGATGACAATTCGAACTGTGAAAATCGAAAATCGCGGTTAACCGAACTGAATGGGACAAAAAAAATCAAACTTATGGTACAATGGGGTGGTTATGATTTTGATGTTAATGACCCGGTTCGGGGTGTGGCGGGTATGGTTTTTAGCGACGGTACCCCGTTCCGAACCGATTATCCGCTAAAAAAATTAATTGGGCAATTTTAGTATTTTTTTTTTTGGACAAGCCCAGTTAAAAAATTGAGCTCATTACCCAAAAGTCCAAACCAATTCATTTATAACATAACCCAATTATCATTAAATTATATCATTCACCACGTTAAAACTTAAAATTGGAAATCCTCATTTCAAAGCAACTGATTCCTGATTCCATCGTCTCTCTCTGCGGATCATATCAAGAATCCAAAATATTCAAATTCAACTCAAATTAGATGGAGTAAAAACATGTTAGTCTATAATTTAAGTTTTGTTTTGGTGAATTTCATTTTTATACCATTGAAATATGTGAAGAGAAGGTTTCCTTTTGCCGGTACTCTTTTTCTTTTTCAAGTTTGATTTCATATTTCAATACTACATTCAATAGATTTGTGTGTTTTGGTTGGTTATGAGAATTATCTTGTTTGTGTATGTTGGGTAATTTAAACAATATGTGTATGGGTTTTTGGTGAATTTAATGTTCTTTAGATTAGATTTTAATGAAATCTTGATGAAATTGATAATATTGGTGGCAGATTAGTCGAATTTAGTTGCATTTGCTTATTAGAATAGGCTTCACCCGAAAACTTTAGAAGCTTTAATGTGTGCTCGAGATTGACTTTGGACTAATATTCATGGTAGGATTTATTGTTTTATATTTGTTATTCATGCACTTTCTTTTATTTCTAATTTTTTTCTTTATTGTGTGTAGAAAAATCTGCTCCTTCATCATACTACGGAGTTTGTGCAAGGTTTAGTGAGGACGTTGACGAAGATGTACGTTTTTTTGTTTAAATCTTTAGTTAAGATCATTCTTGATTAGGTAGTATGTTTGTATTATTACTCTAATTATATTTCTTACTTACTATATAGAAATCAACTTTAAGTCTTGAGTCTTGACCATGCTAGTAAGAATTGTGGGGCAGAATAAAGATTGACCTATATTAGTAAGAGTTTTGACCTATGTTGATAATGTTGTTTGTTAAATTCGAATTTTGCATTTGGAAGTTGGGATATTATTTGTTAAATTGGCTTAATATTATTTTTTGTTTTTATTGACTTTTCTTCATAATTTTTTTTTTTCAATTTGACGTTTGGAGTTTGACCTTATAAAAAATAATTTATTTTCGTGGTTATTAATCGAACCGAAACGACTTACGTGGTTATGGTGTGGTTATGATATGACAAAAAATTTGGTGGTGCAGTTATGGTTTTGATCGAATTGAACCATTGTCGTCCTTGAGCCCCATTGGGGTTGAGTCGTCTATGTGGCAATTACATAACATTAAATGATAGATTCAATTAAATTAATCGTTTGACTTTGCATGTAAATTAATTTATCATTTAATGTCATGTAATTGCCACATAAACGGGGGCTCAACTCCGGTAGAGATGAATAACATTACTCTTAAATAAATGGTTTAACATTTTGTCACATATATTTCCTAGTATTAAATTTAAATTAATTAATATTTATGCATATTTAAATATTTCTTTTATAATATTTATAAAGCATTTCATAATAATGTGCAACGCACGTTCGAGTTTACTAGTTTATAATATAAGTCCTTTATAAACACTTCCTCAACATGTGAAGTGTGGGTTTGCCAATCTTTAATTAAACTATTGATTTAATTCTTATAATTTGTAGTTCACGATCTCACCATCTACTAAAAAAATAAGTTAAAAAAAATGCAAGCGCCCACCACTAAGGTTTTGATACTCGCCTGTTCCATATTTTTATGTAGCAGTGTATTATATACTTGTAACTATTTATTGTATGGTATAAATTGACTCTTTAACCTCTTAGAGGTATTATAACTAACAGATTATAATCAAATATGAACATCTAGCTAAAGATTATACAACAAAGATAGCTCTTCTTATGTGATTTTATGATTTAGAGTGTGATCTTAACTTTAATTTTTCTTTCTCAAGATTCTTGAAATTGAGACTTTCATATGACGTCAAAGTTGAAACATTTAAACCCTTTTTGAGCCCCATTTTTTGTGAAAAAATGAGTTTTGTAGAGAACGTGTGATTAAAAAGAGTGAAAATTTTTGAATTTATGTGAAAAAAATTTATTTGAAGAATATATGATTGAAAATGAATTTGAAAAAAAAAAATGAGTTTTTATAAAATAGGGTTCAAACCGTGGCTAATTATCGGTCCCAAAGAGTGTTATTAGGTCGAGTTAATGAGAGTACTTCCACTAAGAGAATCTGCAAGAGCAGGCAACAAGATCAGATGGGATTTCCAGATACAAATTCTAAAGTTTATAGGGTATTTGATGATAAAGAGTGACAGTAAAATTCTCTTTTTGTTTACTTCCTCTGTGTGATGATTGCCAATACCAGAAAACAGCTGCATATTCAAATATCTTCATCTCTCCTCTTCAATAATTGAATCTATGCCTATCAACGGACAGCCCATGATCCCATCTCATCTATCATTTTCTTCTAACACATATAATCCTCTGCTTATAAACTTAATTAGTCACAATCTAATAGGTTAATCTTAGATTTTTATGTGATTAAGTTTATCCAGAGGACCCCTCTCTCCTTCATCCTTCACATGTTGCCCACTAACTCTGCATCTCAGCCGTTAAATGTCTGGGCCCCTCTATTCAATATGAACTTATATACCAAAGATTTACAAGGGCGGCATGAATCGAATCATTATAATAGGGAAATATACATCAGATCAGTACATATATATCTATTAGATGGAACCATTTTCTTTGTGTCATCATCTTGGTTTTAGAATTTCTTTATCTCAAGGTAGTGGGCTTAGGTTGAAGAGAACAAAGAAGGCACATATATCAGTCAAGAAAGTCCCAAATTCCAATTACCATCAAATTGTGAAGAAATTCAAGCGATCTTTCTTGATTATTGGAAATGAATATTATGGTATACTACCTACAAGGCACGTGATCTTACTTGGGGATATTAAAAGATCACAAAACTCCTATAAAAAGAAGGTTTATCTTCAACCCAAACATGAAAAAAAAAATCCCATTTCACTCCTATTTCCTCCCCCTCCGTCTAAAACCAAGAACCGCACATTCCCCCTACCCCAAACAAGGACACTACACTAATAGCCTTTGAGTTATGCTACATGTACAAAATTTCGTTCACGGATTTTTTAATGATACACAATTGTGTCATTTTTCCATTAGCAGTTAGCAAAACAGGAAAGAAAAAAAAAACTACCAATCAGGGATTGCCACCAACACATCACCTATATAAATTGTGTGAAAAAAATGATGTACACACGACTTTTCCAATAGCCTTCTCACATACTCCAAATAAGCAAATTGAACTAAGTGTCAATTTGATAGAACCACTTGGATGATTTTGCAATACCAGTCACGGACAAACACGTGTCTCCATACCAAATTATTGAACTTAGTGAAGGGAAAGGGTACTAAGGAGGGAGGGTTGAATGATGGATCCAAAAGGCAAAAGTACAGAACAAGGTGAATTATTAAGTCATGCCATATATTGAGTTCATCCCAAGCAAGTGACAAAGAGAATGCCGGATAAGAGTGCAAAATAGCGAGATTTTCTCCTCTTATCTGTTATATTTATGTGATTATTTGGCGCATAAATGTACTAAATACCCTTATATTTTGATTTAGGTTGCAAATGGATGACAACGGTGGAGATTTGAGGAAATAAGTGGAAAATGACCAAAGCGAAAGAAAAAGGGAAGTTCAGGGACCAAATTGCAAACATCCAAAAGATGACTCGGAGGGCGAAATGAATATAAGAAGATTTTAGAGTGTCAAACATCAATTGGATGAGGAAAGAAGCCAAATGGATGAAATATAGTTAAAGTATTATCACACATCAACTCCCATCCGAAAAAGTTCTATTTCGAATTTTCAATCTTAGTTTGAGATCCCTTTTTGACATTGGAAATGTTCGAATTGGAAAAATTATATTTGGAAGATTTATAACCCTTTGAGTCAGCTTTTCAACGTATCTTGAATCGCCTCAATACACAACTTTTCTCTCCTTGGTGCTCAAGAAACTCCATGAAGAACTAAAACCCTTGGTGAAGTTAGGGAGGAACTCATTTGATTTGGTGATTTTATATCATTTATTCATATAATCTGGTCTTTATTTATTGAATACTTTTAGAACTTAGACTTTCCTCTCATAAATTTATCGTGAAAATCAATTTAACTCTCATTAGATTTTTCATGAATTCAGTCGTACTTTTTTCATTGTTTAATCAAAATATTTGTTGATTTTCAATTTCATGAACCTATGTTGAGATTGATTTAACTTTTACTAAATTCTTCATAAATTTAGTCACGCTCTATATATCGAATGATTGAATTAATTGTTGAATTTTAATCTCAATTATTTTATTGGTGTGATTCAATTATTACTTTATGTTCGAAGTATATAATCGATCTTTGAATCTGATTTCAATAAAATTATGCGAATGCGTTATAAGAAGTCTATATTTTAGAATTACTATTGAATCAAATTGATTTGTAGCATCATATCCTCCAATTAGGGTGTTGGAATGAAAACCTCTAATTGAGTTATAAAAATGAATAATTGATGTGAATAATCTGATCCAAGTAAAGGAATTCCGATACTTCACTGCCTAAATTCATTGATTTTAATTTTACTATCGCAAGACATTGATGTTAGTTTCATTCAAATACCAAATTCGACTACGCATTTGATAGAACAATTCATTCTTCTTTATTTTTTGAGTAATTTTCCATCTTTCCGTGGAATAGACACCCCTAAATTGTGCTACAATATCCGCGTTATTCTTTGGGCATAATCAATGCCCTATAAAATATCGGGAAAAATAGGTGGCCAAAAGGCATAAACCATCATCTATCAGATAGAAATAAAGAAATAGAGAAAAATTATTTAAATAAAAAAAGAAAAGAAAAGAAACTTATTTTTATCTTTCTGCCTTTCCACTTCCTTCCCTTCCTCTCTCTCTCTCTCTCTCTAGCCATGAAAAACACCATTAGATGCTGCATATCTTGCATTCTTCCATGTGGAGCTCTCGACGTAATTCGAATAGTACATACTAATGGCCATGTTGAAGAAATCAGTGGCACCATAAAGGCAAAAGAAATAATGAAATTACATCCAAATCATGTTTTAAAGAAGCCCTCATCACCGTCTGATGAAGGGATGTGTTCAAAGATTAATGTCGTGGTTCCTCCTGATGCAATACTTCAACGTGGGAAGATTTATTTCTTGATGCCTCTGCCTTCTCAATCCCATAAGACTCCATCAAGATCGTCTACAAGGAGAAAGAAGAAAGATTCTGAAGGCGAAGGTATTCCAAAAAACAGTGATCTTTCTACGAAAAACCTACTGGTTTCTGATCAGTATTTAAGTGAGATTTTGTCAGAAAAGCTTTCAACACAGAGAGATCGAGGGAGAGGGCATGTTGGCGTGTGGAAACCTCACTTAGAGAGCATTTCAGAGACAACACACGATGCTTAATGCCGAGCAATCTTTTTCCTTGTTATCTTTTCCTCAAGATTATCAATTAGGGTTTTTAGAACTCAGTACTAAGCCTTCTCCTTTTTCTTTTGTCTTTGTATATATTGTTCATAGAGTAATAACCCAAATTGTAAAATAGGAAAAGTAATCATATCTCCAATCGATCGAAAAAGAATTATGAATTATGGTGACAATGACTTCACTCTATGCTGCAAGAAAACATTACAGCTAGAGTTCAACGTTGAAAGTGGATCAGAAACAATTTTTGGAAAAAGAGAGTATTTTGGATCCTACTTCTACTGTTCATCAACAGTATATATAGCTGTGCGTTTTACTTACTCCAATAAGTTTGAGGAGAGATTTTGATGTTGATGATTAACATGCCAGCACCCACAAATGGCACAATATCACGATTTTTCTTGGAGAGAAAAATCAGTTTCCATGTTTCCTGGTGGTAGCTCCCTCAACTCTCGGCACACTTGTAAACCTTAATTTAACACCTAAAAGAATTGAGATAAGAAATATTGAACTTTCAAAATGGAACGCTCGATTTGGATATAATGACTTGTATTTTGATGATCAAAGTTATCAGGATGCTGATGAAATAATTGTCCCTAGTGCTTTGAAGCATAAAATAATTCACTTGTAGAAAGTGGGCAGTGTCTTTAACAAATTTGTTCTTTAAAAATGATAATTTATATGATGCCATTAGCATCGTAGAAAGGTGATGACAGCAAGGTTAGACCTTTTCGGGGTCACATGTGATGAGCCCATATATTCAGGACCAGTTAAAAAGGTCACACATTGTTGGAATCTAACTGATTGGATCAATCAAAATGTCACAGCATTTAGCTTTTCAGTTCACTCATTTACCTCGGCCCTAGTCACACAGTCACATTCGCGCACAATTAATAAAAATTTGATTGAGTAGAAGAGTTGGTTTTGCAAACTCTGTTATGTAAATTTATTTCCTCACTTCACGGTGATCACGACGGTTTAACAATTATGACTTATTCTAGACACTAAAAGAAGTTCACAAACAAATTATTCCCTTGTTCTCATAAACATATATTCGCATTTTTTTTTTCTCGGTCCAAATTATAGGTCGCTTTCTTTGTTGAGGGTAATATGAATTACTCATATTTAAATCATTATTCAGCACTGTTTGATAGGGAATAAAATCAGTTTTTTAATTGAAATTGATGAAATATGTGGTTGAAAAGTCGTGGAAACCATAAAATGTGTAATTAAAATTAATTGTTGAAATTGACTTAAATTTATATATATATATATATATATATATACTAGGTGCAAGCAACGTGCAATGCACGTTTGCTTAATTTATATTTAATAGTTTTGTTTAATAATTAATTTGTTATAAATACAGATGTGATTTTTTTGGTTAATTAAATAATTAATGATGTAATGTTTATGTAATTGATAAATAATTAAATAAAGTGTTTCTCTCTGTCGTCTCCAACCCAAAATCACAAACATAAAACTCAAAGTTCATATTATGCACAATAATATTATACTATATTCTAAAAACAAATGACAAGAAAAAGATGCCTCCAAATGAAAATACATTTTGAACATCCAATGACATTAACATCTATCAGGCAAACTTCAGTTAGCTTCGTATTCTTGTTTTTGTGTCTACATGTCAAAAGAGTCACAATCATTATTTATTTCACCTGACTTACATTGAGGAAGTACCTCTCTCTGATTTTTTTCACCTCTAAATACACATATGAAGTCAGTACAGCTTGTTATAGAACTATAGTCTACAGAGGGTATGTGGGATCGCGAGGTGTAATCTTCGTTCTCAATAAGCTCACCGATTACATTGTGCTCGAGATGGAGGAATATGAGATGAGCGGGAACTGCAAGTGAGAAATGGGAGAAATATGCTCTTTCCTTCCTCTTTGCCCTATTTTGAAACGGCTTCTATCTCATTTCTCTCGAATCGGCCGATTTTTTTTTTTTTTTTCTGTAAGGTTTATATGAAACAGTAGCCTGTAAGTCCAGCATTTCTCATGAATTGATTGCTGGATTTGAATGGATTAAATTGGATGTCTCCATATATTGCTTGTGCGAGAGAAAAAGATAATTATTGCGCCCATGATTAATCCAACTAAGATGATGGGCAAGCACAGTCGCCCCCAACCCCCGACCACTACGGTTTCTTGGGGGCGTCGGCCATGAAAAGAGGGGAAGAGCTTCTCCATTAAGGTTTTTCCAGTGTTTTGAAAATCGACCCGATCATCAACTCAGAAAAAGGTGAAGGATCAAAGGTCAAAAGGTTCAACCGGGGTTGAATCGGATGCAATAAATATATACAAAAATAATAAAATAATATATATTTTTTAAAATTTTCATATTAATAATTCAAAGTAAATATATTTTTACCAATTAGATTCATTATTCTACAATTAGTCTCAATACTAAAAATTAAAAATCAATATGTTAAAATAGTTTACTTTGTTAAATTAAAATAATTTAAACTTATAGAAAATGATATATAACATTAATATATTAATAATCAAGTGTAATTTAAGTTAAATTCAAAAATTAAATAAATGAAAGAATGAATGTGAATATTACAATTTAATTAGTTGTTATTAAAAATCAAATTAGCCAAACATACATTTGAAAATGATTTTGATGGATATTTTAACATTTTTTGGTTATATATCACTATCCCACATTGGAAGTTTATAAAACTATTAGAGTTAAGAGCATGTATAAAAGACACAATCTCACATTGAAAGTTTATGAAACATTTGGAGAGAAGTGCATCTATAAAATGAGCATGATATACATTACTTCTCCATGGGCCTTAGAATTCTAAATAAATTGTGAAGCCCATTTATGAAGTTAAAAAATTTTAAACAAAAAAAAAATCGAAAATCGAGACCGGTTTGACGAGTTTTAACCGGTTTTGAAAATAATAAAAAACCGGACATGATTTGGCCCGATTCTCGATTTTTTCGGTCGAATCGGGCCGGGTCGGGCTGAGTTTGACAACATTGAATTTTTCAGTCATGGAAGATTAAATGTTTTTTTTCGGTTTTTGGGAGTTGAGGAGGCGGGGACTTTTTGTGTAAATTTGATATGTTAAGATCCTTGGCTGCAATTTAAGGATTATGGTTAAATTTTAAGTTTTAGCCCCTAAGGTTTTAAATAAATTCAAGTTGGACCCTAAAGTTATAAGTTTTCCGTTAAAACAAGAAATTCCGTTAGTTTTTCCGTTAAACCAAGAAATTCTGTTTCATAACCACTTTTTATATATAGAAAGATATATATATATATATATATATATATATATATATATATATATATATATATATATATAAGAAAATGAAAATAAGTCTATCTTTGTGGAATAGATGCAATAAATAGTTATAATATCAAAACTCCTAGATTTTCAAAGAAAACCTTCACGTTTTCAATGCTATGACTTCAATTTTATATAGTCAAGACTTGATATTCCAATACCACTTTCGTCGTCTTCCAAAGTTTGTGGAGATATTTCCCAACTAATTGGAGAATGAAAATTAGTTTTAACCCTCTTAATTTGTAATTTTCAATTGCTTCTTGGATTTTTCGAACTTGTCACTGGCTTTGTCAGAATGTCTATGGGTTGATCGATGGTTGCAAATTTCTCCTCAATTTACTAAATCTCGAATGAAGTGATGATGGAGCTCCATATGCTCGAACTTGGAATAGAAGATTAGATTCTTCGTCATTACTATTGTGAATGTGTTACGACTATTGCTGCTCAAACTTCAAATCTTTTAGAACTATTCTTCATATTGCCACAAAATATGCGTTTATGGCATCAAAGTATTGTAGTTATGTTAAAGATTGTTAGGATTGATACCATTTATTGTGACACCAATCATCGAATTGAGATGTTAAAGTTATATAGCAAATAATAATAAAGTATTTGATCAACCAAAAGAATAATAAAGACAAAAATATGGTAGAAGAATTAAAAAATATTTATTGACTTAAGAATAATTGAGAAGAGAGAAAAAATCTACAATAGATCATATAATTCTAGTAATCTATTTTCTCATACTTATTAAATTGTATAGAAGAGCCTAGTATTTATATAGAACATGTAGGGGACATCCAGACCTTCCTAGTAGAATTGTTGTTGAAGTAGGATACCAAAAAATCAAGTCCAAAACAAATTCCAACTCACAATAGGTTTCCAAAATAGAACTTCAACTTGACATATGACTTCAATAGCATTCCAAATTTGAATTTCTCATGGCATGTACTTCAATTAAAATTCTTCAATTACTTCAAACACTTCAACAAAGGAATTCGGATCACAAACAAATTCCAACAATCTCCACCTTGACTCAAGGAATGAATTGGCTTTTTCAAAAAAAAAAAAAAAAAAAAAATCTCTCCAGCCAAACACAATATACTCCACCACTTCCAATAAATCCAAGCACTACTGATAAGTGTATTTTATACACTTATTCGGAGTCCTAAAATATTAATATTTGGTAGTTTTTTTGACAAAATATATCATAAATTGTTGTATTTTAGGTTATATAGGTAAAACTAAATGGTTGAACGAAAAATTGAAAGAAAGAAGCGAAAATTAGTAAAAATGGCAAAATCTAAAGTTAGAGGATCAAATTAAAAATGTTCAATTGTTGATTCGGACCAAAAGATGATACTTGAAAGAGTTTTAGTAGACAATTGAATGGAATTAGAACTAAAAAAGGAACAGAATATGATAAAAAAAAGTTATATTCCATATTTTTAGTTGAAAATCGAAATCGATTTTCAGCATAGTAAACGTCCGAAATGAAAAAAAAAATCATATTTGTAGCTATTTAAGTTATCGTTTCAACGCACTTTGAATCGCATCAATTGGATATCAAGAGAAAAAGTTATGATCAAAATATTGACTATTGTGTAGAGAAAAAAAATCTGCGCGCGAATGTAACTTTCCTTATTTGACTGTAACTCTTTTGGAAGTCAATTTGGACGTGATTTTCAACCAATTTTCGACTCCTACAAATACATAACAGCAGAATACATATTGAGGACCTCTCTCATACATATTATACTCCAATATTCATAAATTAGTATTATCAAATGAGGAAAATTCATAGTTTTTATGAGATAATTGAAGAGGATTTGCAAAAATTCAATCAAGTGAAGATTCAAACCCAGTTTTTGGACAAAGAAGAGAAGGCGCAAGTGGAGATATATCAAGAAACCATTGAAGAGATTCTCTTTATCTTCTTAATTTATCAAAAATTCGGGTTATGTCTTTTCACTTAAATATTATTTCTTATAATTTCGATATATTAGATTAATTTTATATATTGTTAGGATGAGATGAACCCTTGTTATTATATTTTTAGTTTTAATTAATTATTTCGACTTTAATTTGATCTGATTTGTGGTTGTTTATTATTATTTTATCTTTCTTTTCAATTGTTGATCACCAATTGAATTATTAGTGAATTTTATTGTTATCGAGAGAGATAATATAGTTTAAGCACAATATAATAAACATTGTAAGGTTCGATAGAGGATATATATATATATCGATGCTTTATATGATTTCAATAGGTTTTTTAGTACTTGTTAATGAATTTATCATGTTTGCATCTTTTATCGAGAGATAGAAGGGTCACATGAAGGGAATAGATTTGATCGCTATCGAGAGATGTTTTCAATTAAATTAGGAACATTGACCAACATAAATGATTTCAAATTGTCAATTTAATTGTTACACTAAAAATGGAATAACAAGGGAATTCATCATCTTAGCAGCATCTCACATATTTGAAAAATATATTTACTTGTTTTCATTAGTTTAGTTGATAATTCAGGGGTTAGTATAAAACATCACAAAAGTTGTTTGCTATTCGATTAAAGTTCCAATTACTTTTAACTCGATCAAACACATAGTTATCGTGGGTTCGACACTCTATTTACTACTATACACTTGATAACGATCCCGAGCACTTGCGGGAAATCAAACGATCAATTACTCTGCAGAATTACCTTAGATTCTTAAAAAAATAATGATTTTCAATTAACCAAAATGGACTGTAAAACACCCAAAAGTAAAATCAATACCGAATGCTTTTACAAAAGGCTCATTGCTAGATTGTATACCTTCTACTCCACTTAAAACATGTTTAACCAAATCAGCATCTACATACCCTGTTCCACGGATGCGTCCCTAGCAATTGAATACAATGGCACTGCAGGCAATGGTGGCAAAACGACATAACCCATATCTTCTAAACCCTACCGAGTTGTATTCTTCAAATCTGACTATTTATGAGCTCCTAAAGTTAATGTACTAAACTGAATGTCAACCACGCTACTGAACCTGTGCCGATTAACTCTTCTAAATTCTGCACGATCCTACAAGATTTATAACTGAGAACTTTTCTGTCCCTCCAATACAACATGGGCACCCTTACAAACCTTCAAGGCTTCACCTCCACCAAAGAACTCACAATCCTTTGAATCAAGGATAGACAACGAGATGAGATTCTACTTCAAATCTGGAACATGTCAAACCTGGCCAAGTGTTCTAATTGTCCCATCCAAAAGCTGCAATGTGACCATACCAATTCCAACAACCCGAGAAGATGCATTGTTTCCCATAACCACGACACCTTTGGAAACAATTTCATATGTAGCAAACAAGTCGTTATTAGAACAAATATGAAACACACATGCTGAATCAAGAATCCAATCATCTTCCAGTTTAGACTCAATGTTAGAAATAGTTAAGAGATTGCCATCACTTACAACGTTCTCCGCGATGTCTGCTTCGCTTGAAGTATCTGAATGTCTACTTGCAGCCATCCATTCTTCATTCTGCGATTTATAGCAATCCTTCTTCAAGTGCTCATTTTTCTTACAGTAGTTACAAATTTGATTATTGAACTTAGACTCCGATCTGCCCCTTCCAGAACCACCATGAACAATCAGACTTTCTCCATCTCTGGCCTCAGAAACCAAATGATTCATCTTTTCTTTTGAATATAAACCATCATACACCTCATCCATGGTGAGAGTATCACAACTGTACCATATCATATCTCTAAATAAAGAAAATGAAGCGGGCAACGAACACAATATGATCAAGGCCAAATCTTCTTCATCATACTCTACTTTCGAAGTTTCCAAATCAACAACGATCTCATTAAATACAAGCATGTGATCTTTCAATGATCATCCTTCTGTTATGCGATGAGAGTATAAACACTACTAGAGGTTCAACTTGCTTATCAGACTTTTAGTCATGAATAATTGCTCCAACTTCAACAATAAAGCAGCTGCTGAATTCTCCTTCAAAACATCCTAAAGAATATTATTTGATAGATAAAGACGAATGTGAGAAACTACTTTTTTTATCCTTCCGTAATTTCTCCTCCGCGGTCAAAGTTGTTGACATCTTGTCAATTTCCAGCAACTCATCATCCAAATCCAACCGTGCGAGTACTGTACGCATCTTAACCTGCAATAGCGAAAATCTAGTACTCCAATCCAAAAACAGAATGTCATACTTCATTGCGCTCTGCGAAAATTGTTGAACATTTGCTCTGATACCACTTGTTGTGACATCAATCGCCGAATTGAGAAGTTGAAGTTATATAGAAAATGATAATGAAGTATTTGATCAAGCAAGAAAATAATAAAGACAAAAATATGGTAGAAGAATTAAGAAATTTTATTGACTTGAGAATAATTGAGAAGAGAAAAAAAATTACAATAGATTCTATAATTCTAGTAATCTATTTTCTCACACTTATTAAATTGTATAGAAAAGTCTAGTATTTATAGGGAACATGTAGGGGACATCCAGACCCTCCTAGTAGAATTGTTGTTGAAGTAGGATACCAAAAAATCAAGTTCAAAACAAATTCCAACTCTCAATGGGTTTCCAAAATAGAACTTCAACTTGACATATGACTTTAATAGCATTCCAAACTTGAATTTCTCATGACGTGCACTTCAATTAAAATTCTTCAATTACTTCAAACACTTCAACAAAGGAATTCGGGTCACAAACAAATTCCAACAAAGATAATGCTATGACTTTTACTTCTTCAAGCTCCATTAGACAACATTTGATTTTAAACCTAGAAATCTTCAAAGTGTTTGGAGACCCTCTTTTGTGATCACCAAGAGAAGTCACCATTTTCTTCGGGGAAACAAGATTCGCATCTTCAGAATAAGTTATGAATGATTCTTATTGAAAAAAAAAAATCAAGAAGTGATTCCACACAACGACGTCGATATTAATGAGGTAGTTTTATTGGTTTTAAGTCCACTAGTGTATGTAATCCTATATAACTTGGTGGATTATTTAATAGCAGGGCGAGGCTCGTTGATGTTGGTAGTTGTTGAACTACGTCAATTTGTCTCTTTAATTTTCTACGTTGATTACTTATTTGATAATTAATAAAAAGGGATCTAACAGTAATGATCCTCTCATTTTACCAATTCACATCAAGATGCGTAACAGATCCAAGAAGAAGAGTACCAGAAGAGGCACCCAAGTAATTTAAAAGGGGGAATTTTCATAAATGTCACTAAATTTGAAAATCCAAAAATTTTGTCATTTTCACTTTTTGTGATCAAAAATGTCACTTTTTGGTGCAAAATGTCCAAATTACCCTTAATAACACATTTTTGGGAGCATTTAATATTTGATTTGAATGTAATTAATGTTATGATGTGATGATTTAATTTAAATATTATAAAATTATTTATATGTATATTATATTGAGTAATACGAATTTAAAAAAAAAAGATAAATTTTTTGAAATATTAACATAACCATACATCTTTTTCCCATTAACAAACCCTAACTTCTTCTCCATCTTCTTCATTCCTTGATCAAGAACACATTACTATTAAATTCATCATCCATTTTGAAAGGTTAACCATTACAAATTGTTTATAATTTTATCTTGTACATTACTATTTTTTAGATGTTAAATACAATATGATTAAATGCAATGGGAGAAATTTTTGAAACTATTATTCATTGATTTGTTTAATTTTTGAAATATTTTAAAGGATAAAAATACTAATATCCTGTACAAAAAATAAAGGATTTCATATGTAATGAAGCATTGAGCTATTTATTAATGGGAAAATGTTTTCATGTTGTAGTTGAGAATTGACTATCACCCTTAATGTTTTCAATAATTTCTTCAAATGTACCAAATACATGTTTTCAAGTTTCCCAACAGTTCCTTCAATTCATCTGTCGAATAGTTCCGTTGAAACTGTCAAACCCGACAATTTCTTCAAATGTACCAAATACATGTTTTCAAGTTTCCCAACAAGCTCAATCATCAGCATAGTGTCTCAAATTGGACAACGTGTTCGCACCCCGCTGTAACACAATCGATGTAAACAGGCATCATCTTCGGAAGTTGTTGAACTAGTATGTTAAATGTTTCCTAATGGCGTTGTACAATCTAAAGTTATGTTATCGTTTTCCTTTTATTATCGTTTATAGACGTTATTGCTTGTTATGTTCGCATATTATCGTTTTGAACTTGCATTATTATTTCCAACTTACATTATCAATCGAAATTACATTATCATTCGAAACCATTATCGTTTACAGACAGTAGTAGACATGTTTCCATTCACATCTAAAATACGGATTCATTAACCTAATACTGCATGACATCCCGACAGTTCATATGTCGTTCCTGACAAATTGTTTTTGTCGTTCTTGACAGTTGGCACAAATTACAAACTGTAACTACACATACGAGGCATAAGGGACATGTTGTTGTTGACTTTCTAGTAAAGACTGTTACCAGAATCATCCCTGATAAAAGTGAATACAAAAGAACTAACACTTATTCATTTGTACACAACCATATGCAACTACCTCCCACCTCATTTGTTGTCGACATTTAAACTTTCTCCCTCACTGTCTTCATCAGAATCATCCGAGCTTATGACATGTATCTCAAGAAGTGAAACATTCGCCAACCACTCATCATCATCAGATTCATCTTCGTACCGAACCATGTACTAGAACCCCTCATCGAGCACACTCTTCGATGATTGCAATTCTTAATTTGCAACCTTGTCTAGGTTGGGAAAAGGAACAGGGAAAATGGCTCTCCTACCATTCGGAGAGTTAACATCTTCATAGTCCAAAAGAAATTATGATGGAACATAATGGGGACGAATCAGGTATTGGCAAAGGATAATTCAGATTGAACTGTTCGTTGCTTCCCGTGGACGAAGCCATTAGTAGCATGCAAATGCGATGGATGAAACTGTTTTTTGTATCTGAGTAGTATATAGAGTGATAAAACTTACGAAGTTTTCATGTATAACTCAATTATTTAATGATGTCATGCTATTAATAATGAACTTCTTTGAAGGAAGCAATTATGGTGAGTTACTACACAACCATCAAATCACATCTCAAGCTTAATTTGACAACCCATTAGTGTGTTTCTTCAAGGTCTAATTGTACCGTTATGATTTAAACTTTGTACATAATTTATGACAATTGTAAATCTTAATGAGTGCGTAATATTTTCTTTTCAAAAATCCAGCATGTAATTTTTGGCAATCAAACTTGGTATTCTTGATTTTAAATACGTTGATTCACTACATTACGACATTTAAACAACAAAATAGTACCCCAACTTCAAACAAAAATTTCGGGAAATCTACTTCTGTCTTATAATTAAATAGATATTCTTCAAGATCTACTTACTTCATAATGAATCAGGCAGAAACATTAAAAGTACAGACTTAACAATGTCTGATAATTCAACAGTTGACATAAGAAACAACAGATGTAACGAATGTAGAGTACAAAAGAAATGGTACGCTTAACGATGTCCAATAAATTTAACAATTGACATATCACAAATACAACAACATCCACCGTACATCAACATGTTGCAAAACGAGTAATGTTCATCATACTATTAAACAAATTTCTTTAAAACTAATTCTTGACTCTCTTTCTCATTCCCCTGGTGTATGAAGTCCGGTAGATGAGGCAGGGAAGTGAAGACGTGTTGATCGCCGCCTCTTCGTGTTAACTGCATCGTCCCATTCGATGAGTATGGTGGTCGCCACTGGCATGTCAGTGACATCGTCTATGCACAAGTAGTATGGGCTGAATTAGTTATCCAAAAGAGCCAAATACTAACATAACATAGCCTACAAACATCTAATTATATGCTCAAGTACCTAAAATCAATAACACGAATCCTTCTTTGGGAACTTACCTTCATGTTGGACCACGACATTAGAAGTTGGTAGTGTTATTTCCTTCATGGCATCATCCAACATTGTTGTACCATGAATTTAAATCACGAGAAGATATTCAACATTAGTTTTCAAAGTTTGCCGAGAATGATTACGGTGAACTGTCGTTCCCGACAGTTCATCTGTTGAGATTTTTTCCATCTGCCAAGAATGACTGCGGTGAATTGTCAGGAAACAATAGTTCACCGCTATGCCATGTCTCTATTGAAGTAAACTGTCGGGAAATCTACTTTTGACCTCTTAGGAAATAGGTATTATTCAAGAGCTAAATCTCATAAATCACAAACACAATTCACAAAACAAATGAGGTAATCACTATTCATTAATCAATCACATAAATTAACATCACATGAGATATCATTGATTCATTATCACATAAATTAAACTAGATAGTCTAGAACTAATGAATTGCTTCCCAATAACAATGAAGCTCAAAATAATTCTAATTAGTTGACTGTGTAGAAGTTTTCTACCTATACTTACAGGCTTTTTGTACTTCCCAAGTTAATTTCAAGACTGAAATATAATATGCCTTCTTTAAAACATAATAAGCCCCACCAATAATGATTCTAATGTGCAAGCGAGTAGTCAAATGAACTACTTACAAAAAAATTAAGTACAAAAAAGTTCTCATAATCAACAGCTTTCTACACTTGCA
The DNA here is from genome assembly GCA_019097785.1 of Fraxinus excelsior. Lineage (NCBI taxonomy): Eukaryota > Viridiplantae > Streptophyta > Magnoliopsida > Lamiales > Oleaceae > Fraxinus > Fraxinus excelsior. The sequence goes on along the minus strand of CM032624.1, from coordinate 16,022,463 downwards.
AAGTCAATTCCATGATCGAAAAACAATTACTTCTTGATTGCAAAGGCTATCAGCTCTCCCACAAGCTTCAATTAAACACCATTACCAAATATAACTTCAAACTATAAATCTACATTAGCAATCCACCACATACCAGGAGAGAAACTGAAGGAAAATTCTCCAAAGAAGAAATCTATAGTTTCTAGAATTTCAGTAAAATGAATTCAACTCACTTTTTATTATATAATATATTTGTTAATATTTTATTAAATTAATAAATGCAGCATTGAGAAATAAATCGCAGATTGCTCAAACGAAGAAGAACAAGAATGTTAATAAAAATTGCACCGATGAACTAGAAGAGACTAATGGCGGAGAAAATGGAAGGAGTTCAAGTATTTAGCTCTGAGGATGATTGTAATGGTTCTCAAGAATTAAATGGAGGGGAAAATTCAGAATCCAAAGGCTCAGCCACTGTGAAATCAAATAGCAAAGCAAGAGCGTGTAAGGGTTCTGCAACTGATCCCCAAAGCCTTTGTACATACCTTAAAATCTTGACCAGACTTGAATAAGGTCATATACATTTTCAAGGGCTCCAACTCTGGTTATAATATGATTTCACAAAATTTGGCAGAGAAGAAGAGAAAGGATAAATGGTAGATTAAGAATCTTACAAAATCTTGTCCTAAAGGTAAAATTTATCTCGTGTGAATCAACTCAAACAAATGCTTCAATAGAATCAAGGAATATTTTAAAATTCCACAAAACTGAGTTTAGATTTTACATATTCATTGAACTATCATGTTGACATTAGCACAACGGTCGAAGAGGCTGTCCATTATGTCAAGTTTTCTCTTTCTAATTTTTTTTTGGGACCAGAAACGCACAATTTTTAATTTTAAGAGAGTTTTTTAGTGTAGAGAGTTCTGATCTCAGCTAAATTAATATAGTGAAGGGATTGGAATAAATCAATGCCGGAAATTATTGCATTCCAAATCAGGGAAATGGCCTCGCTTGGATCCTTCTCTATCAACTACTAGCCAAATTAATTAATCAGACAAATATGAGTCAAGCATTTTTTATCACTCCAAGATTAAATCAAATTATGTACCCAAAGATAATATCAAATAAAACATTTAGAAAGCATAAACATCCCTATATGTCCGGATTCTAGACTGCCGCATTGCCATTCGTGATAAGAAGTTATAAACAAAAATTATCTTCAAACAAGATGTGGGCTCGATGGATCAGAAAATCAATGTTCATTTTTCTGCTATTCATTCCAAAATCCCATCTTTAAGAGGAATAATTGCATATTTGAAGACTTACTGTGGGGCTTAGATTGCTCAACAGCGGATAGTATTGGGTTGGCAGCGAGTTGACGATTTCTTCTTTTTTCGGCGAATCGAATCCGTAAGGGGAGTGAGTTCAATGATGGTTTGGTGTGCGTTTTCGAAGTGATCATCGACGGAAAGGTGGTATCCAACGCTTCGAACGTGAGGGGAGGGAGCTCCCTGAAGGATTTGGCTTCTTCTCATCTGGGCCGTAGAGTGGTGAGTGGAGTGATTTAATTTCTTCCTCATTTTGTCTTTTTTTTTTTAAACTCCAAATGTACTATTTACTGACATTTTGTACAAATTTTAAATGCAGTCAAATTTCTATTAATGCTAGACATATAAAATATTTAAATTATGTAGAGGGGCAAAAGTGTCCAAAAATAAAAATTTTGCAAAGGGTTTTAAAAAGTGACATTTTTTAAAATGCAAAGCTAAAAAAATGACATTTAGTACAATTTCCTCATTTAAAAATAGAGGGAGGCATAGAATACACATGACTTATTAGTGAACTAGAAATGTTGGTCACAAAAAAAGGTACATGCAGAAAACCTCGAATAGGCAAGCTTGCAAAATGCCTTTCATTCTTGAGTTAATAGCCTTTATGCTTCGCCAGAGAATAGATCGACCCAGATCCCCTCCTCTTGATTGAAATGGAAATGTGTTTTGCTGACTCGCTTTGACGTTGCAGATAGTCAACTCAATCCGTACTTCCTACTGAACCAGTCGTTGAGGCCTCAATACCTGCTGACAGTTTCTGGCCTCTCCTTTCTTGCTTACCAGCGGAGAAAAGCATCAAACAACAATAACTTATCAAACAAGAAGGACGAGTCATGCTAATAAGAGGGAAAAAACTTGACATTTAGTTAAAAAAAAAAATCAATACTCCAAGTGTGATGATGATATTGGGATGAGGGAATTGATGTTGAACGCTATTGTATTTTGATGTGAGATTTCTTTTGAGATTGTTGCCTGAAAAAACAAAGAAACCAATTTTAAAGGGAAAAACTTTAATTATGAACATTAGTCACTTTTGTTAATTACACTCGCCTTTGTATTTTTTGAAGCATGAGATCCCAAATATTCTCACAATTAAAAGGAAAAATTATTGGTAGAAATTATTCTTTTGGTTAGCCAAATTTGGGAGCTAATTAGGTCAATTCTTAGTATAATTTGACATGTTTTTTCTTTGTATACATGATGAGAGTTTCTTGAGAGAGAAAATTTGTAAGCCTAGTGGCAAACTTAGGATTATTTGTCGACTGAAAATTTTATACAACTGTACGAATTGTTCACGTAAGGAAAAACTCTAATAGTCCATAAATTTATATTATGTTGCCTTCATTTAATATTTGTCCATTTAGTTGACTGGTACTACTCTTTTGAGCTAATTATAAGGATCAATATGAGATAACATCTACAACAAGCCATTTTGTTAAATCCATTGCATGGGATATTACATTCATTATTCAGATAACATAACTTCATGAAACTTGGGAATGATTACTCTTACAATATGAAAAGGTTGAGGATGAAATATGCAAAGATTGGCGATTATACGTATAACACTCCCAATCAACCAATTCATAAACAGAAACCTACAAATCCAACCAAGATTTGTTCTGATGGTGCTTTCGGTTGTACTAGTTGATGCTGTTAAGTTTAGGATTGAGTTCAGGATTGGATTTGTTCGCGTGCTTTTTTCATCTCATAGGTCTCTTATTTCGTATTCTAATCTTTCATTCAACCATAGTAACATCAAGTATTATCAGTTTAGACTAGTCGCACTTTGGTGGATCGTACCACACAAAGCAACAACATGTATATTCATGATGTTTGTTTTCTATAACATATTCTCCAAATAAGCCAAAAACAACAACATAACAACAATTTTACTCTCTTATTTCGTGTTATGTCTAAAATTGTTATTAAACGAAGTGTGAAATATTAGCCTACAAGTCAGTACCGTGACCAAGCGGCTCTTGCTCACCCAACATGATCGTTCTAATTAATAAAAAGAATATCATTTAAAATTACAAGAAATAACGATTTTTCAATAAAAAAAAGTTAAAGAGTTAGTAATAGCCTACATATTTTCGTATGTATATACAACACCTTATTTGCATCTAATATAACTTTGTTAGATTATATTTTACACTCTCAGATAAATTTTGCCTCACTCTTTTCCTAACTTTCTTGTTTCTTGCTACGTCCACTCTCTGGTGGTGTCAAAGGTGTCATGTCTAACATAATTTATTAAGCAAAATAGCTGTACAATTTCACTTGCTAAGTCGAGCCTCCACAAGCTCATGTTGCTCGACCCATGTTGACCCACTACTCCATTAATCTTCCATTCACCTACCTACCCCTTTTTGCTTACTACGTAGCAGTTCAAGATATTTCCAAGTGGCTATTTTTAGAATAGAGTTAGGTTGTGTTTGATAAGTCTAATTTTCCAAGGAAAATGAAAAATGAATTCAATTTCCCATTTTTTGATTGACAAAATTTACCATGGAATTGTCTTTCCTTGCTTGTGTCATATCTAGGGGTGGGCAAAACCCAAACCAAACCGACCAAACTGATCGACCCGACCCAAACCGACCGGTTTGGGTCGGTTTTTTGAATTTTTGGGGCGGGTTTCGGTTTCCTTAGTCGGGTCGGGTCGCGGGTTAGGAACCCGACCCAACCCAAAAAAAATAAAAAAAAAACTTTGAATGCACTTTCATTTTCAACTTTCAATTACTAGTTTTGATTACTTTGTTTTTGTTTATCCTCAAAGGGATCCAAGAAATTAACAAAACTAAGTCTACTCTCTCTTCTAATTAACAAAACTTGAAATCTTTTGACCTTCTAATTAACAAAACTAAGTCTATGCTCTCTTCAATGTAGATTTGTTCTATAAATGTTTTGTTTATTTCTTATTTTGGCTCAACTCCATTAATTCTTGTTGTTGAGAGCAACATAACTATATTTATTTCTTTGATTGATTCCTTAAAAGTAATTAATCTGTTGATAGTTTGACAAAATTATGTACATATATTTATGGAATTTCATACTGAATTCTACTAGTATTATAATTTCTATTTTTTTTAAATCGTGACTTGAAATAATGATATATTTTCCTTCATATGAAATTACATTTCAATAGTCTCTTGTGGACATGTTAAGTATGATTTTACATGTATGAAGTACTTTGTTATTTTTTATTAAGCTGTGATTTTTGTTGATGAATATTTGATGGATTATTTTAATGAATATTTGATGGATTGTACTACTTTATTTTTCAAATTTATTGACATTGGATGACTAATGAGTATTATTAATGTTATTTTACATAAAAAAAATGGACGATTTTAATTTTTGTGCAATAAATTTTTTTCAAACCGACCAACCCAACCCAACCCGACCGACACATAATTGGGTTGGGTTGGGTTGGGTTTCAACATGTACGTGGGTTGGGTTGGGTTGGATTTTTAAAAAACCGACAATGTTGGGTTGGGTTTGGGTTGGGGCAAAAACCAACCCAACCCAACCCAACCCACGCCCACCCCTAATCATATCAACCAATTTTCCATGACTTTAAGGAATTGACTTTCTTTCCAAAGTGGTGGGATTCCATTTTCTTGGCAGAATGGAATTACTTTAATTTTATAAAAAAAAATTGGCAATTGGAAAAAATTATAGACACAATGGTAAAAAAAAAATTTAATCACTTTTATTGACAATTTTCATTCAAAACAAAGTCAAATGAATGGTATTCGATAATGTAATTTTTTTAAATTTGGTAATTGGAACGAATTCTAGATCCAATGGTAAAAAAAAATTACTTTAATGGATAATTTTCATGAAAAGAAAGTCAAACGGACACCAAACTTTTAACATTTTATTATACCAATAAAACACAATTAATTACAATTCCTAATAAAACAATTTATAAGCAATTAGAGGCCGTTCTCTTCGTGTTTCAGTTTTGAGTTTTGAATTCGTTTTGTATTTTGAGTGTCTGTGTTAAGATTTCTGAAAATGCGTTCTTTTTGCCATTCTGAAAAACTGTTTCTCAAAACATGAAAATGAAAAACGCATTTACTTTGAAATTTTGAAATTTTTTTAAATAATATTTTGTTCAAAATAATCTGATTATTCAATAAATTTTAATGGTTTAATGTTACTATAGTATTAAATAACATATAAATTTTGAAATTGGTGAAACGTCAAATATTTTTTTTCAGATATTAAAAACACAACATAAATTACATTTGATAAAACAGTTCAATCGATATAATTGAAAGTTTACGTGTCACGACAAAATAAGTAGATACTGAACAACATACAAAATAAATCCACGGAGTCATGTACGACATCTTGAGTAGGCATTCCACGTGTGTGTAGCAATTTGATCTCTAACTTGTCCCTCAATGTTTGATTAGCATCAAAAATTTTCCACCAATTTCAGATTCCTCAAATCCCCACTTCTTCCCATCGTCGGCAAGCAGAGTCTCCAAGCTAGAAATTGACCCATCGAAACTCTGAAGTTCTTAGTTGAAAAATCGCGAGCCCAAAAACTCCAAAATAGCAACCCGTTCACGGCTGATTTCGTGACCTTAAAACAAGTGCACGCTTCCATTTTAAAATTGCAGTGAACATGGAAAGAATTTTTAAAATTGCGTTTAGAGCTGGGTATGCGTCTGATATGTTTATTTCGAATTCTTTGGTCCATATGTATAGCTCATGTCGTGATATCATGAGTGCAAGGAAAGTGGTTGACGAAATGCCTATGGAGAGATCGGTTTGGTGGAACTCTGTGTTGGATGCTTATGCAAAGAGCGGTGATGTGAATTTGATGAGAAAAGTGTTTGACATAATGCCTCATAGGGATGTTATATCGTGGAGCTCATTAATTGCCCCCTGTTTTGAGTAGTGTATTTCAGTTGCTGGTTTGGACAATGTAAAAGTAATGTAGTCAGTGTTATTTTTCTTATGTAAGATTTATTTTCTTGTTGCTGTAGTTTATTTCAATTGAAGTAGTGAAGAAAATGTTAGGTAAATGAACTCCAGATATGCTGTAGTTGTTGGTTCAATTAAAAAAAATACAATATGGAGTGTTGTATTACATTTGTTGTAAAGTCTTTCTAGTAGATCAATGGGATATTATTATTATTATTATTATTATTATATCTTCCAATTGACCAAATTTCTTGACAATGGACAACCAGGAAATGAACTCAACAAGCTGAAAATGATGCATTCTTTTGAAATTAACTCAGTAAACTCTTGAGATGTGATGCTTCAGGTCTCAGTATTTGACATATAAAATGGTAAGAGTCATATTTTAATAGCCCCTGCAAAATGAACCTGAGTCAAACTCATTAAACCCAGTTTATCATTACCACATCTAGAATCTGAAATACTAGCATAACATAAACATAACAAAGCATGATAATTTTCCAGTCTACACATAACATTCACCAGAAAATGCAAGTGCATGAAATGCCCATCAAATTCAAGTGTAATTTCATTGCTCCAAATAAAATTGATCCCTATCTTCTAAACAGATGAAAAACCAAAATACTACAAAACAAACTCCGACATTTATTAGATAGACTTGGCTGCTCCTAAACCAAAATACAAAACAAAAGATATCCACATACGCAGTTCCACTTTCCCTTTAATCTATCTATCATGTAATCCACTTTTGTTGAAGCAACCATTGCTTTATTGATTCTGCCTCATTCTTCTTTCGTGAATGTAGAATATTGCAATGCGTTTGATTTCACTCTCTTGTAAAAAATTTCAATAAAAGCATGTTCATTCTCATCTGACCATGACATTGGTTCCTTATTCCTAACCCTGTGACCATCCATGTTCTATATTCAACATAAATAAAATTATCACAAAATGTATAAGTCATTCCATAGGTACATGTCAATCATACATCAACTCTAAGTAAGAATCACACTAATACAAAGAATTAATAGGAACACCTGTAAATAGCAAGATACTAAAGCAATTTGACACACAAAATCCTATTCATTTTCTCAGGATTAATTATAAGCATAAATTAAATTTTTTTAATGGAAGAAATCAAAGATAAATCTTATGTAATCTAGTGAGGTCATGATCAAAAATATAGAAACAACATAAAATGTAGTGGTGTCATCAAAACTAAATTTTGTTTCTTGGTTCCATTACTCCATCTGAACCATCATTCAGCTTCCAGATCTAATTAGCCCACACGAGTGACCCGTCCCCTTTCTCCAACATCAATTCCTTTTTTTATTATCTCCAACCTTGTTCTTTTATAGCACTGATAGTTTGTTCCTCAATTTAGTTGTACTATAAGAGAGCAAAAAACTTGAGTTTTTGGTAAATCTTTTAGTTTAAAGCATCTACAATTAAGAGATTGTAAGGTGTGGGGGGGGGGGGGGGGGGGCATTTACTAGTTGAGAACACACTATTTCATAGTAGAAATGATGAACAATCTTCATTTTGCTCTATTTCATCAAAAGCTATGCATACCTGTATGCCTGCAAAATTGGACTAGTCAGTCGTACTCATAAACTCAGCTAATAGCCTAATCATAGAGTATCACTTCATTATCAGATCCCATTTTTCTGTTTATCAAAAGTATGAAATGTATACATTTTAAACAGGTGGTGACTGAACTTGAACACGTCTTTAATCTGTCCATTGGATACTATGATTAAGCTTTTAGCTGTATAATTTGAAACTGATTACTTGTATGGTATTATTTGATCTACTTAATACGGCTCTTAATTCCAGTAGTTCATAATATGTTCAGATTTTAATTTATAATGAGTATATTATAGTATTAAAGGTTTAAATTCATACTAAAATCTATTTGTATGAGGAATCACCTGGCTTTGCAGATCAAAAATCCCAAAGTTAGTCTATATTCTTAACACCAATTGATTTGTATATTCTTAATTAGTTAGTCTATATTCACCTAAATCACCTTGCTTTGTAGATCAAAATCCCAAAGTTACCAGGTCATATTGATTAAGGAAACTAAAAACAATAACAACCCCGTAATTACCATTTTCAGATTTATTTCCTTCAGTTTGCATCCAGAGTACAGCTAAAAGATCAAAAGAAATTTCAAATTACTAGCATGACTGATGAGTTACATGATAAAATCGGAACTACATAGCACATTCCGTCTTATGTTTCAATATCTAGACTACTGACAAGATCCAATTGTTAAGAGTATTGAGATCGTACAGATCTTCATAATTTTCCCTAAAATGATAAATCTCCTACATTTTACCAGTCCGTTTAACATCAAGAACACAACCAGCAATTCCGTCTCCACCACCAAACAGAGACCCCAAACAGCAAGAATAGCCAAGAATCGGCACCCATACAAACACCCAACAAATTGAAAACAGAGGACAAACCTTACCCAACAAATATGATATAGAATAGCAAGCGAATAACCAAAGAATATCACAAGCAAAGAATCAAAACCTTGATTTGAAGATGCGCAACCTTGATTGAAACAGTCGTAGAGAAGCCTTCGATTTGGGTTGTGGGTTTGTGAGAGATAAAATTGATTTACTTGTTCTTCTTCGTTACGGGAGAGCCCGAGAGAGAGAGAGAGAGAGAGTTGAGTTAATCCGTTTCCCGTGTTTTAGCTCATTTCCCTTATTTTGTTTTTAGTTTTTTAAAACGTGATTTTGGTCGTTTTTCATTTTCAATGCTTTTTTTTTTCATTTTCAAAAACGTGTTTTCGAAAATAGAAAAGGGAACGCGTTTTCACTGTTTTGAAAAATTAAAAACAGAAAACAACTTTAAAACAGGGCCTTAAATTCCCTGAAATTTATTTTCTTTCCACCCATTTTCCACTTTCGCACGGACCCTTAGGGGAAATGACTCAAAATGGAAAATGAGCTTAACATGGAAGAAATACTGTTGAAAAAATAAAATTACTGTTCCTTTTCTCTTGTTGACTTGATTATTCTTTACATATTTATTAAAAAAAATATATATATACAAAATTTCACTTAAAAAGTTAAGGGGAAAATTTCATAACTAAGAAATTAAGTATGACTAATTTCAAAAATAAGAAACAAAGTTTAGAATTTTAAAAATAAGATATTAATTAAATTTTATTTATGAAATAATTAATTAAATATATATTTTATTAATTAAATATATTAAGGTCTCAATTATATAATATTTGTTTACAAATTATTTATATATTATGAATCAAAAGTTTTATAGGTCACAAATTATTTCACGATATAAATCAAAATTTCATAGGTCAATTTATTCATCGTTCACAATAAAAAAGATTATAGGTTACAATTTATTTATCGGTCACATTTCACAAATTTTATGTGTCACGAATCAAATTTTTATGTCACATATTATCAAATTAATTAGATACAAGTTATTTCTTGATCAAAACTTAGCGTGTGTTTGGCCCCCATTTGTTTAGGAAGAATTAGTTTTTGAATAATGATTGATGGGAGAATATGTGGTGAAAAAATGATGAAAGATTTTAGATTTGTGTGTAATATTATTTTATTTTGAGAATGTGTGGTTAAAAATGAGTACGGTAAAAAAATGAATGGGAAAAAAAGAGAAAGAATGGGGCTCGAACATGGGCTTAATAAATTGTGAGCACGATCACATTTTTCAGACACATATTTTTTATTGATCGCAAATTAATCAATTTATTGATTACAATCAACCAAATAAATAATCACAACACTCCCATCCCACTACCTCAAGTCATCGCATGCACCACCAACCACCACTAGTAGTCCCCACCCCGCCCCAACCACACCAGAACCGTCAACATCACCTCTATCACCACTGTTAACGAAGCCACCATCACCATACCACTAACACCACCCATACACCCCACGTCTGTATAAAATGTAAATGAGTAGAATTTTTGACAAAAAAAATAAGAAAAAAAATGCGCGTCTCCGACTTTTCACGTTCTGGATTGCTGCCACCTGTCCAAGAAGCTATGTCCCAGAAAGGAATTTTGGTTTTCATGTATGTATGGAATTGAATATGTTCTAATGTTTTTGAATTAAATTATGAATAAGTGAAATTATATTTATAGTTTGTGTAAAATGTAAATGAGTATAATTTTTTGACAAAAAAAAAAGGAAAAAAATGTGCGTCTCATACTATTTCTTTATTCCTGCCACCTGTCCAAGAAGCCATGTCCCTGAAAGGAATTTTGGTTTTCATGTATGTATGGAATGTAATATTTTCTAATGTTTTTGAATTAAATTATGAATAAGTGAAATTATATACATAGTTTGTGTAAAATGTAAATAAGTGGATTTTTTGGTAAAAAAAAAGACGTTAGTGGGGAAACACAGAAGAAATTTTGAATTTATTATATGTATGTATGAAATGAGTTTGTGTAAAATGTAAATAAGTAGAATTTTTGGCAAAAAAAGGAAATAAAAAATGCGTGGGTGCGGAGACATGGAAGAAATTTTGAATTTATTATATGTATGTATGGAATGAGTTTGTGTAAAATGTAAATAAGTAGAATTTTTGGAAAAAAAATGAAATAAGACAAAGGCGCGGATGCGGAAACACGGAAGGAATTTTGAATTTATTATACGTATGTATGGAATGAGTTTGTGTAAATATAAATAAGTAGAATTTTTGGCAAAAAAAAATAAATAAATAAAACTAGACGAAGGTACGGAGACACGGAAAAAAATTTGAATTTATTATATATATGTATGGAATGAGTTTGTGTAAAATGTAAATAAGTAGAATTTTTAGAAAAAAAAAAAGAAATAAAAAAAAAAGCGTTAGTGCAGAGACACATAAGAAATTTTGAATTTATTATATGTATGTATGAAATGAGTTTATGTAAAATATAAATAAATAGAATTTTTGGCAAAAACAAAGGAAATAAAAAAAAGGCGCGGGTGCAAAGACACGAATTTTTTTTTGAATTTATTATATGTATGTATGAAATGAGTTTGTGTAAAATGTAAATAAGTAGTTTTCTGGCAAAAAAAAAGGAAATAAAACAAAGGCGCGGGTGCGGAGACACGGAAGGAATTTTGAATTTATTATATGTATGTATGGAATGAGTTTGTGTAAATGTAAATAAGTAGAATATTTTGCAAAAAAATGAAATAAAAAAAGGCATGAGTGCGGAGATACGGCATCAATTTTGAATTTATTATATGTATGTATAGAATGAGTTTGTGTAAAATGTAAATATGAGAATTTTTTTACAAAAAAGAAAAAAGAAATAAAAAAGGCGCGGGTGCCGAGACACGGAAGAAATTTTGAATTTATTATAGATATGTATTGAATGAGTTTGTGTAAAATGTAAATAAGTAGAATTTTTCGCAAAAAGAAAAGGAAATAAAAAAAGGCGCGGATGCGGAGATATGGAAGAATTTTTGAATTTATTATGTGTATGTATGGAACGAGTTTGTGTAAAATGTAAATAAGTAGAATTTTTGGCAAAAAAAAAAAGAAAGAAAAACAAAGCGCGGGTGTGGAGACACCGAAGAAATTTTCAATTTATTATATGTATGTATGAAATTAGTTTGTGTAAAATGTAAATAAGGAGAATTTTTTCTCAAAAAAAAAAAAGAAATAAAAAAGGCGTCGGTGTGGAGATACAGAAGAAATTTTGAATTTATTATATGTATGTATGTAATGAGTTTGTGTAAAATATAAATAAGTAGAATTTTTAGCAAAAAAAAAAGGCGCAGGTGCTGAGAGATGGAAAGAATTTTGAATTTATTATATGTATGTATAGAATGAATTTGTGTAAAATGTAAATAAATAGAATTTTTGGCAAAAAAAAAAAAGGAAATGAAAAAAAAGGTGCAGGTGCGGAGACACGGAAGAAATTTTGAATTTATTATATATATGTATGAAATGAGTTGTGTGAAATGTAAATAAGTAAAATTTTTGGCTAAAAAAAAGAAAAAAAAAAATAGATGTGGGTGCGGAGACATGGAAGAAATTTTGAGAGAAATTTTAAGATAAAAACTGAAGAAAAATTAAATTGAGGGAAATTAGAGTGAGTATTGGGGTTGAGGGTGCGTAGAAAAGAAAAATTACCGATTTTGATTTTACGTTTAATAATTTAAGATAATCTGTATGTTTAAACTTAATCGACAATATATTTATTATTATCATATTAAAGTTTTTTAAAAAAAAATTTAAATCGATCCAAATGGATATTTATATCGTGAAATGTCGAATCAAATGTTGCAGGAAAAATGAAGTTCGAAAAAAGAATATTGGAATGGGGTTGAGATTGAACGTTTCACAATTAATGTAAAATTATTTTTGATATTTAAAATTTATCGACCATATATTTATCATGACCGTACTTCAAGATCCGTACACCAAACTCCGCATTATGTAGAGGGTTTTTTTTAATTAGTGCCGGTGTCTCCGTACACGGTGTCTCCGAATTATGCGAAGCACAAGCTCCGCATAATTCGAAAAGAGCTCCGCATTATGCAGAGCTCGCACTCCGCATTGTGCGGAGCAGAAGCGTCCGCTCCGCAAATGCGGAGTGTTCTCTGTGCAGAGCGCGAACTCCGCATAATGCAGAGTTGTCTCCACATTATGCAGAGCTTTTACTTAGCATTGGTCAAGAATTCATGTTATAATTAAGCCCTATATTTTCTTTTGGAAATCAAAATCTTCCCAGTAGCTGTATGTAGCCATTGGTCCAAAATTAGCAATTTTTGCAGTGTGGCCTCTCATGTCAAAACTTGAGAAAAAAAAATTTCCTGTTCTTTTTCTTTCACTTTGCTCTTTGTAACTCTAAACATTTCTTTTTCTTTCTTCTTCTTTATAATAAAATCTTAAACCTACATAGTATTAGACAAAACAATAAATTTTAAGCGTAGAGCTTACACTCCGCATTATGTGGAGCAGAAACGTCCTCTCCGCAAATGCGGGGTGTTCTCCGTTTCAAGACATTGATCCTCAAAACAAATTTCCTCAGGGTCAATAATTTATCCTACCAATTGCCCCAGAATTAACACGAGCTTCGCATTATACGGAGTTGGAGTCGTCCAATGAGCCCGTTTTCTCATTCCTTCGAAATGGTGGCTGCCTACAAACAGACCCGAAGTGCTGTGTCTCCAAATTCTATGGAGACATCTCCATAGAATTTGGAGACATGGACCATGAACTCCGCATAATGCGGAGTTGGAGTCTTCTGAGTTTTCTTAGAGCAGATGATCAAATAAATGGAAGCTAGCTATTTACATTTCTATGTGTAAATAAATGGAGCAGATGATCAAATAAATTGAAGTTCAAAAACTCTTATCATCCCAACAATTAGAAAATTATGTCATACAATCTCGTTATTCCAAGAATAAATGAGTGAAAGGAAAAATTAATTTCTCTTAATAATTAATATATATGTTTTTTTATATTACTTTTAATATATGGTCCAAATTAGGTATGTATTCTGTTGAATTCATTAGACTTTTATCCACTTAATCAATTGCAATAAATGTCTTAATATCAAAACTTATCTAACTTATAAGTAAATTTCAGGGAGTGAACAAATACTGCAACAGAAAAAGAAGCTACTAGGTGAGAAGCCCCTATGTTCCATTTGATGCAAATTAGGATCTTGATGCAAGTCTTTCAGTTTTCATTTGAAATTTGAATTAATTAGTTATGAGCAATATTCACACAGTTGTCTCAACATCTGTACGATCCTCATTTTTCTCATCTAAAGTAATTTGGAAGTCTGCACGGATGTGGTAAAGGAAAAATTAGGAACATAATTTATGACTAAAGAAGCAAAAAAAAAAAAAACCAATTTAAATGACACAAAAATGAGCTCTTCTTTACTTATAATTTTTATCTTCTTTTACATACTTACAGAACTCCACAATTCAAAAATCTAGAGATCAATTTCTTAGTTAAGTCAATTTCAAAATTGTCTCAACTTAAAGGTGAAGACATATCCTTTCATCATGAGCTCTGCATTATGCGGAGAGATGCGACTATCCTGAGCTTAATTTTCTTCCAATTTAATTTCTATTTGTGTGCTTACTGGTATACTTTCTAGTAATTTCATGACATGTTTTGTAAGGAAAAATTAGGAACATAATTTACGAATAAAGCAAAAAAAAAAAAAAAAAAAAACCAATTCTAATTGACACAAAAATGAATTCTTTTGTACGTATACTTTTTATCTTCTTTTACATACTTACAGAACCCCACAATTCAAAAATTCAGAGGTCAATTTCTTAGTTAAGTCAATTTCAAAATTGTCCCAACTTAAAAGTGAAGACATATCCTTTCATCATGAGCTCCGCATTATGCAGAGACAATGCTTCGGTTGCTCCGCATAATGCGGAGCTCATGTTCGAATATTGCGGAGACACAGTCCTGTCCAATTTTTTTTTTCTTTTTTGCCAATAATTTACAATCTATCATTTCCATTAGTACAATCAAAATAAAATTTTCTACTTGTAAACAATATTTGCATCCACGTTCGATTTTCTTCACAGAAAAATAAATAAAACATCAAGTCGCTTAAATTTATCATACCGTTTCATAGGAAAATTGCGTCAGTGATGCATGTTTATCATCTTCACTTATTAACTATCTAATAAAGTAATAAAATCATGAAGGTGAGAAGTGAAAAGATTAATAATTGAAAATCCAACATTAAACCATTTCAGATGAACTTTCAGAAAGCTATTTTAATGGGAAAAAAACAATTGCAACTACAAAAAATAACAAATATTAAACACGAGAAATTATAAAAAAAAAATGCAACCTTACCAGATGAACTTTATGGTGAGAACTGGAAATATTAATAATTTGAAAACCCAACACCAAAATATTTGAGATATATAAGGTGTTGATCTATGGTTGATCATGACCTTAATGTTTTGATTATAACAAACAACTCCATCTTGTTTACTAACAAATTGAATTGAATGTTTAAACCTTCAAAGTTATAAAAATTATTATTCACACTCAAATGAAGTACAAGTGAAGGTTAAATGAGCATTCAAGACAAATCATTTGAGATAGAAGTCAAATAGAGGCTCGAAGAGATCAAGAATATTGAAGATAGAGTTATTTATCGAACCTCATTTATATATATAAAGGTAGAACTCGTCCATGTTTAACAAGTGCATAAAGCTCAAGTATTTCTCATAAATTCATCACTTGTATAAATTGTTTTAATATGAGAATGATCTTGGAAAAATGAACATTTGTAATATATCAAAAACCTTGAAAAATCATTTCCAAACGTCCCTCAAAAGATCACACTTCAACTTTCAATCAAAAAGTTATACTCCGATTTTCAATCTCATATTGTTATAGATTTTTGACACGGAAGATGATCTAATTTGAATATGATTTCTGAATTAAAGTTGTAGCCCTTTGAGTTAGATTTCTAACCCATTTTGAATCACCTTAATCGGATATCAGGAGAAAAAGATATGAGCAAAATACTGAAAGCCATTCGGATAAGGCGTCCGTTGGTCAGAAATGTTTTCTGTCCATCCGGACGTCCGGTTCATCTCAACGGTCACTTTTTTTACCGTTCTGAGTGACTCAAACGGCTAGTTGATTACACGATCCGGACGTTTGGATGGCTCGTCCAGATGGACAGAGTTTTGGCCAGTTTGAGTGCTATAAATACAAACTCTCTTTGCCTTCAATTTGTACAACTTTAGAGAGAAAATTGAGAGAGCTATTTATTGAAAATCTTTAAACTTAACTTGTTTTTAAATTCTATCTCATTTACAAAGAAATTCTTGATTGATCCAAACTAGTTTTATCTATTTCATCAAGAATTAAATTTTGCAAAGAAACTTTTCAATCTCATCTATTTTCTAAATCTTGATAAAAGTTTTCTTTGCCAACACTTATATTGAAGTGTAAATCTCTCCTCATACTTAACTTGTATTATTTTGTTAAGAGAGATTATAAGTTGAAAACTTTGATAACAATACAAACTATTTCATCATCTATCTTTTATCAAAGTTTACAACATCAACACTTGAGCTTAATTCATTTGCTATCTATTAAAGTGTTTGTCTCTTTTCTTCTTGTACTCAACCTTGATTTTATCATTCGATAAGAAGAGAAGATTTGTATTGTAAAATTCATTTGAATTGTAGGTCGGTTGTAGTCCCTTAAAGATCAATGTTGTATAAGGTTTGGTGCGCCTTGTTGTAAGTCATCGTGTGAGTCATATTGAGGTCCCGTAAAGCTCATAGCGTGAGTCGTGTTAAGGTCCCGAAAAACTCAACATTGTAAAAGGATTGGTACTCCTTGTTTGTAAGTTACAATTTTAATTTACTGCATTTGGCTTTGCTCGTGACGGAGAGCTTGGTAAAGGGGACGTAGATCATTGCATTGGATCTAACCCCATTAAATTGATTTGTTATCTTTACATTATTGTACTTTACTTTACATTGTTATTTACTTTGTGCAATATTCATACTTGAATTAAGATATTATATTTGCATATTTACTTGTTGTATTATACTTTGCAATTATATCTTGTGTGTTGAATTAATTTGAGACTAAGTATCAAAAAAGTTTTGAAAACCAATTCACCCCCCTCTTGGTTAGTTATTCTTGGACTAACATAAGGAAGAATAATTGAAAGACGGTAGAAGAAAATATTTAAAATATCAACCCAATAGTCAACAAAGAAGGCTCAAACACTGTAGCAAAACCAGATAAAAAGATGGCAAGTGTGAAAACTCGTGTGACAAGAATGAATAGTAAATATAAAAATGACTCTTTTATTAGAGGAGTGAGATATATTTTTGAAATGCAATCTTAGAAGTATAAGATTAAAACGTAAAGAGTATAGCTTTCCTTATCGGCCCAGTTCTGAAGCCCACTAATTGAACAAATCAAATAAATCAATCAGCGGCTTGAAACGAATAAGATGATCGTAATCGTAATCGTAATATAGCGGGGTTTACCAATAAAAAGCCGCAATCGCGTGATCCACGCGCCCCGGCGGTACCCTCTCCCTCGTTAACCTTTCTTTCCCAACATGTTTCCCGCACGTGCCAATTCGCCATCCGGCGCCCCCTTCGCCGCACTTACTTTATCTCACCCACTCGCCAAAATTATTAATCTTCTTTCTCGTCTCTTCTCTGTCAAATCTTTATCCTCAGATCACCGTCGAAATTACCATAATCACCGATTCTAGATCTATGGGCGATTTAACAGAATCGTCGACGCCGGCACGTCAGGTACCGTTCCGGGAGGATTGTTGGTCGGAGGAGGCCACTTCGACGTTGGTTGACGCATGGGGCAGCCGTTACTTGGAGCTCAACCGTGGGAATCTACGTCAGAAGGATTGGCAGGAGGTGGCCGACGCCGTTAACGCACGGCACGGTCATACCAAGAAGACGCATCGCACCGATGTTCAGTGCAAGAATCGAATCGATACCCTCAAGAAGAAGTATAAGATTGAGAAGGCCAAGATTGCTGAGTCTAATGGAACCCTAACCTCGTCATGGCCTTTCTTTTCTCGTCTAGAAGTTTTGATCGGCTCTAATTTTAACAAACAGCAGCAGAAATTTACGCCGTCAACTATACCGTTGGTGTCTCAATCGACGCCGTCGTTGTCTCTGCCGTCGCCTCCGATGGCTGTTCCGTTACCGTTTCGTAAATTGCCCTCTGCGATGTTTCCTACGGCTATTTTGCCTCAGAAGCGTCCCTTTTCCTCTCCGTCACCACCGCCACCAATGGTAGATGAGTCGTATTTCAGGAGGAATTACTCTGCCATGGCTGCTGCCGCGGCTGCAGCTGAGGATGCACCTGATGCAGAGGATGAGGGGGAATCGGGTGGGGAGGAAGTTGAAGTGAGCGATGAGAGGGGTGCGGAGGAAGAGGGAGATGAGGGGATGAGGAGATTAGCAAAGGCGATAGAGAGGTTTGGAGAGATATATGAGAGGGTGGAAAGCATGAAGCAGAGGCAGGTGGTGGAGCTGGAGAAGCAGAGGATGCAATTTGCAAAGGAATTGGAGGTTCAGAGGATGCAGTTATTTATGGATACTCAGGTCCAGCTCGAGAAGATAAAGCAGGCTAAGCAATCTGGATCTTCTGATGGTATTGTTTTGAGTCTTGTGTTATTTCATGAATCTTGTTTGTCAAATTAGTGATATGAAGTGTGTTTTTCTGGGTTCATTTTCCATTCTAATAGTTTGTTAAATGTTGCATATATGAGGTGGTTGAGTAGCCAGGTATCCTAACTTCTCAATTATCTTTTTATAAGTTTATATTATATTTCAGTTTGTATATTTTGCACTCAAGGGTTTCTTACATTAGATGAGAGTTCCTAAAGAATATGAAAGATATCTATCTGATGTTGAAGTTGAGTTCCGACCTTGATTGTTAAACTGACTCCTTTGTGTCCTCGATTTTTCTTTTATTTTTTTAACATATCAGGATTTCTTGTTTCATTATGGTTTCTAGCTATATTTTTTAGTGTTGTATGGCATAGGGGTGGTTTGATAGGTTTAGGACTGCATAAAAGTTTGTGTTTCTTTGGTAGTCATTAGTGATTGCTATATACTTTTTAAATTGTTATAATCCTTACTATATGACTGGTGTGCTATTCATTATTAAAGTATGTTACCATTCCTTTGACTCTTGATTTTATTTTCGCTTTTTATTCAACAAAACTATTATTATTATTATTATTTTTTTGTTTTTTTTTGTTTTTTTGTTTTAAAACCAACCCACCCTTGGAGCTTAACATGTTTGAGCTGTTAGATTTTAAGAAACTTTAGATAACCCGATTTTCCACTCAATTGTACAATGATATTAGCATCCTTCTTTCTTCTGGAGTCATGTGTGATGGCAATGAATTAGAGTTGGTCTTTTACGTTGCCCAGTATTAGTTCTGTGCTGTATTTATCTCCACGGCCATTGATGCTGTCAGTGTAACTTTATGTCGAAACACTTCAAATAAAGAAGCTGAAAGCAATGTTATGGTCTTTGGCATGGCAGGAGGTTGAGCATTTCCTTGCATTTCTTGTTTATCTGGTTGAGCTTACCTGTGTTTCTCTTTCCATTGTTTAGATTGCTATTTGCATCCTATACAAAGCTCTAATTTGCTACTTGCTTTGATATTGCTTTTCCTCTTCTTTCATGGAATAGATTTTCCGAAATTCTATGCTAAGTGGGAACAACCCCAAGAAAGATCAATTTTGTAACGACCCAAATTTTACTTTTGGAATCATTATACATGTACGGTAAAAGAGTACTTTCATAATCAAAAGAAAAAAAGATATATTTTCTTAACATGCGAGAATTTAAAATTAGTTTTAAGAGAAATACAATGAACATTATTAAAATCTTTAATTACATAATTTATTTTTCATTTTTCACCCACCCAAGCGCAATCCACCTCTGATCACTTCGAATCCAACTTTTTAGTTACCTATAAAAATCTTGACATGTATATATGGGACATAAATCTCAGTAAATGAGTAATTGCAAATTTCATCTCATATTTAAATATGGAAAATCATAATATATGGAGACATATGGAATTAAAATCCAAATTTCGTGGCTATAATTCCCGTGCGTAGTGTTACTAGACACCGGTCCTTTGAACTTACACATATATGATCCTTTTTGTAATCATAATTTAGATTTCTGTATCATCATATTCTTAGCACAAATTTCCGTAATTTAAATAATGAAAGCATAATCCGTACTGCTACATTTACAGTTGTATGGAAGAAGATCAAAGTAAATCGAGGAAATCGTCTTGTTAGACTCTCACTCCGAAATTCCTTAGACACTGTGCGTGTTAAACTCTGTGACGTGAAAATGTTTATATGAAAGATGAGTTGAGAAGAAGAGAGGTACAACATAAGTTGTGTGTGGGTATAAGTGATGTGAGGGGGTATAAATACGAGTTTCTAAGGTTTGACCCCTATACCTATTTTTGGTACTAGCATTCATTTCTTTATTAAGGCTTTTTCCGTATAAAATGTAATCAATCATTCAACTATTTATCCAATTAAATATACTGATAAACATATAATTGCTACTAATAAAACATTGCCATATAATTAAAGCATTTGATTTAATTATTCCAAATTAAATATTCTATCATACCATAGAAAAATGTGAGATTGCTAATTACGAGCATAAATAATGTTTCTAAGTTTTAATAGATGAAAGTTCTCTAATTATAATAATTAACAATTAATTAGGTTGATTGATATGCAAAAATTTATACTTATACCAAATCATGCAATCACATTTAATCAAAGTAGAAAGTAAGGTACTTCCCATAATCTAGATACGGCAATCCCATAATATTTTCCTTGACTAAACTTGACAATTCCATGATCATTTCTTTACCAAAATTTGAAATTGAAAAAAAGTGCACATTGGGTCCTCCTACTACGAATAGTCATCAATTTGTTCCCCTAACTTTCAACATCTTACACTAAGGTTCCAAATTCAAGATTAATGACTATCATGACTTTTCAGGGAAAAAAAATATCCGTCCTAAAAAATTACCTTAAACTGTAGTCTGCTAAAAGTTGTAGATACTCAAGTAGCATCCTCTACTAAATAATGTTGTCATAACACTTTAACTAGCAGTATCTCTTTGCTATGAAGCTTCTGTACTTTTTGAGCTATGATGCATATTGATGCTTCTTCGTAACTTAAGTTTAGCTAAGTATTTAACGGTTGATGTCTCGCTACATAAGTTGGGTTAGGTACATACTTTCTATGCATTGATACATGAAAGACATCGTGTACTGTTGAAAGTTCTGGTGGCAAAGCTAATTGGTACGCAACATTTTCAATCCGTTTTAAAATTTCTAAAGGACCAATATATCTTGGTCTGAACTTACCCCTCTTACCAAATTGTAGTACCCCCTTCATGGGTGTAACCTTTAAGAGTACCTTATCTCCTATTGCAAATTCCAAGTTCTTTCTCCTTTTATTCGCACAATTTCTGTGTCTATCTTGGGCACCTTTTTCATGTTAATCTTGATATTTTTAACAGCTTGTACTGTCTGCTCTACAATTTTTGGGCCCAAGATCTTACATTCGCCAATCTCATCCCAAAGAATAGGCGATCTACATTTCCTCCCATACAAAGCCTCATAAGGTGCCATGCCAATAGAGGCATGGTAGCTATTGTTGTATGCAAATTCAATTAAAGGTAGATGCTTTTCCCAATCCATTAAAATCTAGGACACAATCGCAACATATCCTCTAATGTTTGAATTGTCCGTTCATACTGTCCGTCTGTCTGAGGGTGGAAAGCTGTACTAAAGTTCAATTTAGTTCATATGGCCCGATGTAAACTCTTCCAAAAGTTTGATGTAAACATTGGGTCCCTATCAAATTCAATTGAAACTGGGACACCATGCAGCATTACTTCCTTAAATATAACTGTGCAAATTGGTCCATAGAAAATGTCATGTGAACAGGTAAGAAATGAGTGGGCTTGGTTAAACGATTGACAATCACCCAAATATCCTCGTGTCCTTTTACTGACTTTGGAAAACCTACAACAAAGTCCATCGTCACATGTTCCCATTTTCATTCTGGAATTTCCAACGACTGCAACAACCTTGATGGTCGCTGATGTTCGACATTCAGCTGTTGACATATCAAGCACTTCTCTTCATATTTTTTTTTGATAGGTAACACTGCTCTTAACTCACGATACATCCTTGTACTTCCTGGATGTACAGAATAAGGAGTAGAGTAGGATTCCTCTAAGGGTCCGTTTGATTGTAGGGTGGAAAATGCGTGGAAAGAAAATATTTTACAGGGAAAAGATTTTCTTAGAAATTATTTTACTGGGAATTGTAATTAATTGTGTTTGATTGGTATAATTTTTCATGGAAAAATGTTGAAAGTTTGTTGTCCGTCTGGTTTCGTTTTTTATGAAAATTGCCCATTAAAGTGATAATGTTTTCTACTATTAGGTCTAGAATTTGTTCCAATTATAAAAAAATAAAAAAAATTGAAAAAAAATAATCATACCGAATAACATTCGTTTGACTTTATTTTGCATGGAAATTGTCAATGAAAGTGAATTTTTTTTACCATTTTGTCTAGAATTTCTTCCAATTGCAAAAAAAAAAAAAAAAAACCTGGAAAATATTATTTCGGGAAAATTTCGCCAATCAAACACTACTAAAGTTGGAAAATGGAAAATATCCATGGAAAATCCGGCCTATCAAATGGAGCTTAAGATTTCAGTTTTCAATTCCTCGAAATTTGGTACACAAGGCGTCCTTGATAATAAAGTGGCTTATCTATGGCTATGGTGAAATGTTTCCTCTTCTCTGTGTTAATTTCATCTTTGATAAACTTAAATGATTGATCACCCTTTTGATGACTTTTAATTCGATCATGGAAAGTCGGTCGAACCGAAAGTGTTGCCACTCGAGCGATAGAATTTGAGGGAGTAGCGACCACTTCAAGACTTAATCTCTCAAATTCTCTCCATAAATGCTTTGTGCTGTTAACATCGCTACTTGTCCCGTGGTCTTCCTACTCAAGGCATCGGCTACTACGTTTGCCTTTCCTGGGTGGCAATAAATTTCAGAATCGTAATCTTTTGTTCATGCTATCTCCTGTGTCTCATGTTCAATTTCTTCTGAGTAAAGATGTATTTAAGGCTCTTATGATCGATATAGATGTTACACTTCCCTCCATACAAAGAGTGCCTCAAATCTTTAGGGCACGAACTAGCGCAACTAGTTTTAAGTCATGTGTGGGATAGTTTTGCTCATAAGGTTTCAACTGTCTCGATGCATAAGCAACTATCTTGCCTTGTTGCATCAAAACACATCCAATACCTAGCTTGGATGCATCACTGTAGATTACAAAACCTTCCAATTTTCCCGATTTTCCTGTTATGGTTAACATTTGCGCTTTAATTAACCTTTTTAATTCCTTAAAATTGCGTTCGTGTTTCTTTGTCCATTCAAACTTTACGCCTTTGCGAGTTAACTGTGATAATGGTCCTGATATTTTGGAGAATTTCTCAATAAACCTTCTTTAGTATCTTGCTAATCCCAAAAAGCTGCGAATCTTTTCCACATTGGTTGGCCTTGACCAATTCAATATTATCTCTACTTTACTAAGGTCTACCTCTATTCCATGTGCTGTGACCACATGACCTAGAAAGACCACCCTTTCTAACCAAAATTCCCAATTGAAGTTTGCAAAAAAGTCTTTCCTTCCTTAAGATTCCTAACACAATTCTCAAATGCTTTCCGTGCTCTTCTTCACCTTGAGAGTAGATCAAAATGTCATCAATGAATACAATGACAAACAATTCCAAGTATTCGTGGAAAACGCGATTCATCAAGTCCATGAAAACTCTAAGAGCATTTGTTAAGCCAAACGGTATAACTAAAAACTCGTAGTGACCATACCGAGTTCTAAAGGCTATCTTTAAGACATCACTAGATTTGATCCTCAACTGGTGATATCCCGACCTCGAGTCGTTTTTTGAAAATACTCTGGCGCCTCGTAATTGATCGAACAAGTCTCGATTCTGGGAAGGGGATACTTATTTTTAATGGTGATTCTATTCAATTCTAGATAGTCGATACACATCCTAATTGTCCAATCCTTCTTGACAAACAACACTGGTGCTTCCCATGGTGAAACAATGGGCCGATTGAATCATTTTTTCAACAATTCCTCTATTTATCCCTTTAGTTCCTACAACTCCTCGGTGTCATTCTGTAAGGAGCCTTAGAAATGGGCGCGGAGCCGAGAACTAGATCAATTGTGAACTTTACTACCCGTTCCTGCGGCATTTCATTCAAATCATCAGGAAAGACCTCTGGGAACTCTTGTACCACCTTAACATTACTCACTTTCAGTTTTTTATCTTCCTTAGCTACTATTGATATCAAAATCCACTACAACCTTCTGATTTCAAAAGTTTCTTAGCCTTCAATATAGAAATGATAAGGGGTAGGGTTTTTGTCTTAGTTACTGAAAGACGACGTTTCATTTTCCAGGATGCTTAAAACCACTTCTCGTTCAAAACATAGAATAGTTGCGTAATTCATAGACAACCAGTCCATTCCCAAAATTATGTCGAACTCTTGCATGTTCAAGACATAAAAGTTCGTTTCTAAAGATTTATCATCAATCTCTACGTTAGCTGTCCTCACTATAGTGTCTGTACGTAACACTTCTCCTGAGGGCATAGCAACTTCTAAGGTAGTACTTGTATTTTCACTAGGTGTATTGAGTTTACTCACAAACTTTGGAGATACAAAAGAATGAGTGGAGCCAAAATTAATCAAAGTATTAGCAGGGGTTCGAGATATAAAGATGTTACCCACTAAGATGTTGCGATCCTGGTCCTCTTCTTGCTCCGTGAGTGCATACACCCTGACTTGGCCTGTAGGAGGATTTCTAGGCTTTAGTTGCTGCTGGCTGCTTCTGTCCCTCAGGGCATGTCTTTGCCATGTGGCCAATTTCACCACAATTGAAGGATACACCGGTCCCCATGAGTCATGCTCCAGCATAACGCTTTTGTCACTTGCTGCATGTTGGATACCGCTGAAAATTGTTCACACTTGGGTCTCCTTTATACTTCACGAAGTCTTGCTTTCCTTTTCCTTTGTAATCCTCCCACTTGCGTTTTTTTGGCGGCTGTACATCCTGCTTGTTCTCCCAACTTGTGTGACGTTTGAAACCTACCAACTGCTCCTTTGCTAACACTTCATGGTAGGTTTCCAATTGAAGTACAACCAAAGCCTATCTTAGGTAATCTTTTAGACCATCTTCAAAATGTCTTTCCTTTTCCTCCGTGTCCATAAGGTGAGGGGGATAATGTGACAATTCTTCAAATTTTCTCATACTCGGTTAAAGACATCGAGCCTTGAACTAAATTGAGGAACTCTCTCTCCTTCTGATTGCGAATACTTGTGGGGTAGTACTTCTTTAGGAAAAATTCCTGGAATTCGTTTCATGTCTAGATGTGTTCATGAGCCCTTGATCTTGAGGTTGAGTCCCACTAGCGCATGGCACCATTCTTAAGCATGAATGTTGCGTAGGTAACTTTTCTACCATCTGGACAATTAATGAGGTCAAAGTAAATTGAGGAAATCGTCTTGTTAAACTTTCATTCCAAAATTCTTTGGACACCTTGTGCTAAATTTTGTAATGTGAAAATGTTTATATGAAAGATGAGTTGAGAGGAAGAGATATACAACATAAGTTGTGTGTAAGTGATGTGAGGGGGTATAAATAGGGGTTTCTAAGGTTTGACCCCTTCACATATTTTTGGCGCTAGCATTAATTTTTTTATTAATGCTACATATTTTTTCATATAAAACGTAATCAATCATTCAAATAATTATTCAATTAAATATTCTAATAAACGTATAATTGCTTCTAATAAAACATTGTCATATAATTAAAGCATTTGATTTAGTTATGCCAAATTAAATATTCTATCATACCATATAAAAATGTGAGATTGCTAATTACAAGTGCATAAATAATGTTTCTAATTTTTAATAGATGAAAGTTTCTCTAATTATAATAATTAACCAATTAATTAGGTTAATTGACATGCAAAAATTTATACTTATACCAAATCATGCAATTACATTTAATCAAAGTAGAAACTAAGTTACTTTCCATAACCTGGATACGGCAATCCCATAATCTTTTCCTTGACTAAACATGACAATTTAATGATCATTTCTTTATCAAAATTTGAAATTTAAAAAAAAAAATGCACATGGGGTCCTTCCACTATGAAAAGTCATCAATTTGGCCCCCTAACATTCAACATCTTACACTAAGGTCCGAAATTTAAGATTAATGACTATTAGGACTTTTCGGGGTGTTATAAAGTTGCTTTCGATTGCTATCTACCAAATAACTTAGCAGGTGACTATCATGATGTCATCTGCCTCTTAGAATAAGATCTTAAATATTAAGACTTGACTATTTCTTGCTGGTGGTTTTGTGTACTGATCTATTATCGTGAGCTGGAATTAAATTTGTTTGAAGCTTTGAACAACATTAATTAACTAACAAGGAATTCTCTTAATTCTCGATGTGGATTTGTTGGCTCCATGTATACGCTCCATTTTTAATACAGATATGATCATAGTTTGATACAATTAGTGTATGGGTTTTTCATTCTGCATGCTTGACTTTTGGGAAGTTCAGTATGGACTTTTCATGGTGACCATGAATGAGGCCGAATCAATGAAGATGAACCCTGTGATGACTGACTCCTTAGTTCAGATTATGGAGTTCGATTGTTGGATTTAAGGACCCCCTTAACAGAATAAGAGTGTTGATTCTGTTGAAGTTTGTGTTGACTCCTTAGAACTTTGCAGATAATAGATCTTAACTTATGGTAGAAGCTTAGGACCTTTGTACTTCCATATGGCTGTGAAGGAAATATTTTTCCTTTGAGGCCTTTTGAATTTTGTTGTTTAAACCGTGTGGCTACCTACTCGGCTAGTTTCATGCTTCTCCCAAGTTCAGTAGTCTTCTTCTTGACCATAGGAACCCTTAGGGCCTGGAGGTTGAAATCATAATAAAGATATCAGGATTCTTTGCCTTTCCACTTTCCGATGAAACTCTTGACCTGGAGGTTTAAATCATACTAAAGATATCAGGATTCTTTTCCTTTCCACTTTCTGATGATGTTTCAGTCTCATTTTGGCTTTTTCATTGTTCAGCATGTAGGACTGCCCTGTATCTTGGCTATAAAATTTATCCTCCTTGCGCTTTACCTCCATATAATTCAGGAAGATAAATGATTCTTCTGAAACTAGGATGAGACTGGACTGATTTCTCAAATAATAACTTGAATCTATTTTTTGGTGATGTTATGAAGAAGTGATTTTAGTTAATTGGTGGATAGGTACCCCTTCTACTGGACTATAAAAACAAGAGATCCAGAAAATTCCATAACAGATCTAGAAGTGCATTCCATCAATATTGCTCGAATATGCTAAAAAACTAATTGGGAATGCGAAAATTTTCATTTGTATTGGCCTGAATCAGTTCATGGAGAAGGATATAGGTTTTTTATGTTTTTGTGTGGGGTTCATTTTCATTTTAACTTGCCTATGTGAAATGATGGTTAAAAATATTCAGATTATGACGGCATGTCAACACGTGTAGCCCATTTGATGGTTTGAATTCTTTGGTAGAAGGTTGAGCTTGTGTTTTTGAATGATGCACGGTATGAAACCTAATTATGTGACAATAAGATGCAGTTTGAAGTTGTAGTCTAGTAGTGGCCAATCATACTCTTGGATACACGTAGTTGTTTTTGATCTGTTTATATTAGTGCAACTTTGATACTCACAATACAGTTTCTTAAAGGCTTTACTATTGTGTGATGCAGATATTTATAGTTAGTTAGCTGTATTGCTAAGCGGGAGTTGGAGCACAAGTAGCTTTTGAGCCCTTATGACTTGCACAGAGTTTCTGTCCATATTCCTATAAAAACATTGGATTCAGCAAATTTTCAGAAGAGAAGAATGTTATGTATCCTAGTGAATAGAAGATTCTCTGCTATATTTTGTGTCTGAATTTTATTAATAAATTAATTATGCTGTTAATGTAGTAGGTTTATGTCCTTGATGTCTCTGTAATGCCAAACTCTAGTGCCTATGTTAGGCTTGCTGAAACTTAAAACTTATGCCTTATTCTAGTTAAAAATGTTGATTTCTTTGTAGTTTTTCTATCTTTTCTTGGAAACATGAAATTATGAACAATTACATGAATTTTTCTCAATATGCGCATTGGCCAAATTTCTTCTTCTTCTTCAAATGAATTTTTTTTTTTTTTTTTTTTTCCATCTTCTGCTCCCTCCAGATTTTTCTTAATTAGCTTTTGTAATTGCTTTTCTGCTCTCCTCCTCTTGTTTCGCTGCCGCCCATGGCTTGTTGAATGACGTAGACAAATTTAATGCTCCAATCGCCGTTGGAGTCCAGATTTCTTTAAGGCAGAATAATGGAAGAAAAAACTTGAAAGTTATGAAGCCAGAGAAATAAAACATGATACTTTATTCGATAATAATAATAATGCTCTACCTCATATTCTTCCAAGTACACTCTTTTATAGTCAGCCCTGACTTGTAAACATTTAAAATGACTCTTAGGGCTACTAAGTGCATATTAATTTAATTTAGAAAAGACAAATAGACTGTTGATTTTACAAATTTCAAAACATAATTAAAACTAAACAAACACTTGATTGACTCTTTGACTTCTTGATTAAGGCACTAATTAACTATTTGATTCCTTAATTAAAGTCATTACTTAATATTGCATCATTCCCTCTCCGTAAAAGAAACTTGCCTCGTGTTTCGAGACCATTCGAATCTTCTCCATGATGAAAATAAAAATCAGAAACATTGGATGTAGGATGTATCCCCAAATGTGGCGGCAAGTCCATTTGTATGCATTATCCCCAATTTTCTTAAGGATTTTGTAGGGCCCAATTTTCCTTTTGTTGAGCTTGGAATATGTGCCTCTCTTTTGCGTAGGTAGACCATCACAAAATTACCTTCTTTGAAGCTTTGACCTCTCCTCTTTTTATCTGCTTATTCTTTGTACTTGGAGTTTGATTCTTCAATATTTAACTTAATGCGATCATGCAGCTCCTTCATATTCACAGCTATATGTTCTCCTTTTACATTGGTCTTTCCATATTCTGGTATCGAGATTAGATCATAAAAGTGGATTGGTTGCTTACAATAGACTGTCTCAAAATGGCTTTTTCCAGTAGTTCTATTTTTGGAGTAGTTGTTAGCGAAGTTTGCTTGTACAATGAATGATTCCCAATGTTTTAGATTTTTCCCAATCAAACATCGCAAAAGGTTTCCCAAACTCCTATTAACAAATTTAGTCTGCCCATCCGTTTAAGGATGGTAAGACTACTATATTGCGATTTGGTTTCTAGTGTTTTTTTCCATATAGCTCTCCAAAAATGCGATAAGAACTTTGAATCTCGATCTGATACTATAGAATTGGGAACTCCATGCAAACACACAATTTCTCAAAAATAAAGAGAAGCGACATTTGATGCGCACTAGTTTTCTTGCAACTAATAAAATGAGTCATCTTTGAAAATCGATCGATTGACGACTACAAAGATGGAATCCGTCCCTGGTTGGCTTTTAGGTAATCTAATCATGAAGTCCAAAAGAACTTTTGCTCAATTTCTCAAGGCGCTAATGGTACGGGTAATGGTGTATACAAGCCAGTGTTTTGTTTCCTTTGGATTGTTGGCATACTTGACATTTACTAATGAATCTATGTACAACCCGTCTCATCCTTGGCCAAAAGAACTTTTGCTCAATCACTATGTAAGTTTTATCTTTCCCAAAGTGCCCTCCCAAACCTCCACTGTGCATGCTTGAATGATTATTTCTTTTAAAGAATAATATGGTACACAAAGCTGGTTGCCTTTAAATAGAAAACCACCGTGCAACAAATAGTTCCCCTACTGTCTATTTTTGCAATCTTTCTAAATGGGACCAAAGAAAAGATGAGAAACCCTTCAATAGTATTGAGTCATTTGTGTTAATAACATGGTCCTTCGACTAAGTGAATCTTCTACTTTATTGTTTGCTCCAAATTTGTGCTTGATCACAAAGGTAAACTGATGTAGAAACACAACCTAACGTGCATGCCTCTTATTCAACTTCTTTTGGCTGTTGAGATGGTTTGTGCTGCCAATGCTTAATGACATGAACAATAATATAAAATTCTTGATCATAAAGTACTGTACCTTTTCCACGTATCATTTAGCTTTTCACTGTAGAGTCAGATAGGCTTCCCTTGCTGATTGATTATAGCTTCAATCCCAACTTCGGATGCATCACATTCCACTTCGCATATATATATATATATATATATATATATATATATAAGACATGGGATGAAATAAACCTGTTTTTAATCTACTGGAAACTTTCTTCAACTTCTATTGACCATTCAAAAATGTCCTTATTGTGTTGAAATTCTTGATAAAACGCCTATAAAATGAATCTAGGCCATGGAAACTTCGAACTTCTGCAATTGTATTTGGTGTTGGCTAGCTTTTTATTGCTTCAACTTTGCTTTCATCCACTTGAATCCCTTTGGAACTAACTATGTACCCTAAAAACAACAAGGAATTTGTCATAAATTGACATTTCGTTAGATTGGCATAAAGCTTTTCTTCTCATAATATGTTGAGAACTTCCTTCAAATGCAACAAGCGATCGTCTTTATCTAGACTATATACCAAAATATCATCAAAATAGACGACAACAAATTTTCCAATGAATGATCTTAAGACTTAATTCATCAAACGCATAAATGTGCTAGGAGCATTTGATAAACCAAAGGGCATTACAATCCACTCGTAGACTCCCTCCTTAATTTTAAATGCAGTCTTCCACTCGTTCCCTTCACGAATTCGAATTTGGTGGTAGCCACTTTTAAGATTAATTTTTGAGAACACATTAGTCCCATGCAACATATCCAACATGTCGTCTAGTCTTGGAATTGAAAATCTATACTTTAAATTGATCTTATTGATAGCTCTACTATCAATACACATTATCCATGTACCATCCTTTTTTGGAGTTAAGAGGGCTGGAATTGCACAGGGGCTCATTGATTTCCTAATAAACCCATTTTTAGCAAATCTTCAACCTATTGTTGAAGTTCTTCATGCTCCTTAGGGCTCATTTGATAGTACGGGAGATTTGGTATACTATATCCAGGTACTAGGTCAATATGATGTTGAATCATTCAGTTTAGAGGTAAACTAACGGGTAATTCAGAAGGAAAAGTTTTTGCAAATTCTTCAAGAAGAACGCTGACTTCGAAAGGGACAGTTTGTAGGACATCTTTTACTTCCTTTGTTAATAGCACATAAGCTGATAAGCAACTCATATTGACCTATGATTCAATATAGCTTCACTTGTTTTGATTATAACAAATAATACACTTATATTTCTAACAAGTTTTGTTTTTTGAGTTTTTCATGAATATATCTTCTTAAGCATTCAAAGACTCAAATCGTCATCCGTTGAAGAACAAGCAATCAAATAAGACTCGAAGAGAACAAGAACAAGAGCTTTGAAGATTAAAGCTTAGAAGTAGTTTATCGAAACTTAAATGTTAATGTATTGACTCATCGATTCTTAGCAAGTGCATAAATCTCAAATTATTTTCATAATTTATCGCTTGCATAAAAAATACTTTTCATTCGTAATATGAAATATATTTTGAAAAAACAATTTTTTTAAAAAAAAAATCAACTTTCGGTCAATCGAAAAGTCAACTTTCGATCGACCGAAAATGCAGAATTGGTTAACCGAAATTCCAACGGCTATATTGAAACTTTCGGTCAACCGAAATTGGTCAACTGAAAGTGACTGATTGTATCCATTTTGCTCTATACATATCCATATATTTTGCATTCAATTTTCAACAACTTACAAGATATATTTAGAGAGTTTATTTATTGAAAATCATTGAGTTTACTTGATTCTATATTCTACTTCATTTATTACAAAGAGTTTCTTGATCGATCAAACATATGTCATCTAATTTATCAAGAACTCTATATTGCAAAGAATTTTTCACAATCTCATCTATTCTTTATCATTGGTAGAAATTTTCTTTGCCAACACTTTGATTTAAGTGTAAATCTCTCTTCATACTTAATTTGCATTATTTGTTAATAGAGATCATTGGTTTGAAAACTTTGATATAAAAATACAAACTATTTCATTATCAATTATTCATCAAAGTTTTTATCATAAACACTTGAGCTTTATTATTTGCTATCTATTGAAGTGTTATTCTAACTTTCTAAATACTTGACTTTATCATATCATTTGTTAAAAGAGTTCTTTCAATTGTAAAACTATCATTTATACTTTAGTGGTTTCGAGAGCCTTGTGAAAATTCGATTGTTGTTAAAGATATATGCTCCTTATTGTAAGTCACTTAAGAATTGGTACTCCTTATTTGTAAGTTACTATTATATTGCATTTGGCGTTATTCGTGATTGAGAGCTTGGTAATGGGGACATAGAACACATTGTGTATCGAACCTCATTAAATTGATTTGTTATCATTATATTATTGCACTTTACTTTACATTGTCATTTATATTGTGTTATATCCATTTTTGAATTCAATTATCAAGCTTGCATATTTAATTCTAGTATTATACTTTGGATTTATATCTTGTGTATTGAATCGTTTTGAGATTAAGTGTCGTAAAAGTTTTAAAAACCAATTCACCCCCCTCTTGATTAGTTATTCTTGACTTATCAACTCATTTATCCTCAAATTTAGTCAATAATTCCTGAAGGCTCAAATAATAATTTCCATTAGCTGCTTTAGGCTTTGAAAAGTCTTCATCATTCATTGAAGCGAGCACTACTTTAACCCCATCTTTATAGAAGACATAAACATTCTTTTCCCCATGATGTATAGTTTGATTGTCAAATTGCTACGATCTGTCGTGTAATAAATGGCACACATCCATCTCAACCACATCCAATAGAACTCGATTGGAGTAAGATTTTCCAATAGAAAAAGGAACCAAACATTGATATGTTACCTTTACTTCACCTCCTTTCTTAAAGCATGCTACGCAGTAGGGCTTTGGATGTGGTTGAACTTCAAGATTCAACTTTGTCACTATTTCTTGTGAAACTAGGTTTTCATAGCTTTCTCCATCGATAATAACATTCCATAGCTAGTGCATTTTGTTTTAAAAATGTTGTTGCGCCTCCAATCACCTTCCTACACTTTAGGAGTTAACATAGCTCGTCGAACAGCAAGATTCGACAAGTCTTGGTCTTTATAAGTGATTTTATCTTCAGCAAATTCCAGCAAGCCATCTTCCCCTCCATTATCTTAAGAAACTTCTTCAAGACTACTAGAACCATCAATTTCTCCGGCAGCAAATTAATTACTGTTTAGTTTTCTACATTCCGATGATTTGTGACCCTCTTTTCCACACTTGCAACAAATTATTTTTCCACTGAAAAATTGAGATGAATTACTACTCTTTCCAGCGATATTATCTCATCTTCCTTGTCCTTGACCTCGATCTTGTGAATTAGAGGTAGAGCTATATTTCTCTATATTATATAGGGTTGTTGATAGCTTCAAAGCACTACCACCTTGAGTATAATCGACATTAAATTGGTTGTGATCTTTTCCCAATGTAATATGATGATTGCCAGATAGCCTTTGTTGACCTTCAACCTTGATTGCTAGTTGGACAGCACTAGACAATGTCCAGCAGAGCTGCAATTTCACAAAATTTCGAATATTTGGTTTCAAGCCCATCAAATAACAATGTGTCACCTGCACTTCAGTCTCTACTAATTGTACTCGTGTTTTCATTTTATAGAATTCATTTAAATACTTTCGAATTGTACGTGCTCCTTGCTGAAGAGATTGGTACTGTTGAAAAAGAATTCCTTCTTAATTTAGTGGAAGAAATTGGCTTCGAATCATACGTTGCATCTTTGGCCAGCTTTGAATTTTGTCTTTTCCAGACTGAACTCTTGTCATTTGGACCTGTTGCCACTAGGAAAAAGCATAGCCCTTCAGTTTTATAGCCACCAACTTCACCTTCTTATTTCTTGGAAACTCAAGGAATTCAAAGATTCTTTCCACTTCATTCAACCAATCCAGTACTTCATTAGGTTCTTTTTCTCCACCAAATTCAGGGACATCTAATTTGATGCATGAATCTTGATCATGTGGACGATTAAACCTATATGCCCTCGAAATGGAATTACATCTCTTTCCTCATCAAAAGATTCATCACTGGTTGCTGAATTAGTCTAATAGGAGACTGGTTTCTCACATTTCTCTGCTGTTCCCTCCTTTGTTCCCCAACTGGAGAAAAAAAATGATACCTAGAACACCAGCCTGCTCTAATCTAGAGCACAACTTAATGACCTTCTCTGGTCTCCTTCAACAGCTGCATTGTTACCTTGTCCAGCCATCTGACACAAAGTATAAATCTTAAGCAAGCTCTGATACCACTTGACATAGACATATTTAATACTCCAATCACCGTTGGAGTCCGAATTTCTTGAAGGCAAAATCTTGGAAGAAAAAACCTGAAAGTTATGAAGTCAAAGAAATGAAACTTGATACTTTATTTGATAATATTGTTCTACCTCATTTTCTTCCAACTACAGACTCTTTTATAGTCAACAATGACTTCTAGACATTTAAAATGACTCTTAGTACTATTAAATGCATATTAATTTAATCTAGGAAAGACAAATAGACTTTGTTCATTTTACAAATTTCAAAACATAATAAGACTAAATAAAGACTTGATTGACTCTTTGACTCCTTGACTAAGACATTAATTAACTCTTTGATTCCTTAATTAAGTCATTAATTAATTCTGCATCATTGAAGATAACTTTTTTTTTTTAAAGTTTAAAAGAGTGCGAATAGGTGTTAAATGTTTTTGTATGGTTTAATGAATGAATTTCGTAGAAATACCTTCTTTTACTTGTATTGTAGAAATGTTACTTTTTTTACATTCTGATTACTGAACAACCCATTTTGCCGCTAGATTTTCAGTCTTTTATTGAGGTACAAGATTGATCTAGAAATACAATAATGCATTGCGAATCAAAGAAACATAGATCATTATCAGTATTAGTTGGAAATCTTGATGTAGCCTACATGAGAGGGGTCGGAAACCTTGATTAAAGTGCCAAGCTCTGGTACCATTAAACACTTTGAAGACTCCATCCTATAGAAGAAACCTAAGCATTTGCAATTTTTGCTACACTCGTCTCTGCATTGGGCTAGCTTCTTGGGTCCAGTCCCTTCATTGTATGCACTAGTGAAGTGTTCAACACCATCAACCTTGTAATAATTTGCATTTGAGCCACCTTTGCACGGTGGGAGCATCGGTTCTGCACAGGCTGTGCTCCATCCTAGCAAGCCTTGAGGCCTTGGGCATGCGACACATTGATCCTGTTCGCATACTCCTAATGATCCACATCTTTTAGGCAGTTGACATTCGCTTGCTCGGTCATTATCCCTGTCGAAGAGCACGTATGTTACGTCCCAAGCACCCCAATCCACGTTTGTATTGTAAGTATACATTCTTAGGTTACCATCAGTGTCAACTCGGAACATAGTGTAATTGCTATTGTATTTGGGTCTCGAGAGTATGCTTGTCCCGAAACTATTTGAGTTGCTTAGATTGAATCTAAACCCAAGCTCGAATGCGAAAGTTCCACCATACTCTGGTTCACAATAGAAATCAAGGAAAGCCAAAGTGCCTTTCCCATTTCCAAACTCGTTCGATTTGTAGTAAAGCAAAGGCTTATGTGAATTCTTGTTTTGATAATACATGGCCCAATTCCTTTGCTCCATGACAAAGCTATATGACCCACTAGAAGGTTCGGTGATGGACAACCGACTCACGAGCCTAGTTGGGCCACCTGAGGCTTTCAAGGCTTGGCCCACCAAGAGTGTATCCGTTGGATAATTAAAGCTTTGCCAAACATATCTACCTTTACTATCGTACAACACCAAGTTACCATTTGATAACAAGTCTAGACCAACAATACCTTTGCTGGCCGTGTTGGTTTGCCATGCCACCGTGCCATCGGCATCTGCCAAGACCAAGTTTCCGTCAATATTAAAGGTCAATGTCGCATTTTCACGCACCAGATTACCACGGTTGGCATCCCAAACCCAACGCATGACAGATTCAGATCTCCAGTGACCCATTCGTAGTCCTAGAATGAAGGCATTGGGGGTGGCATTATAGAAACAAAGAGTAAAGGGGAACTTAACAATGTCCAACGCGCGGTAGTCAGCTGAATACTCGACAAAGTATTCGCCTAATGGACCTTGGTTAACATACTTGAATGTTTTTGAAGGTGGAACAATTGCTTTAGTAGCAACAGATGAAGTAAGGATTAATGTGATGAGAAATGGAAGAAAAAGTGAAGGAGCCATTGTTGAGGTATGTTTTTGAATTTAAATAATGTTTATGCATGTATTTATAGGGATATTTATGGAATACAACTTGCTACTTTCGATGGGCTATCAATGGTATTGGAGTATTATCGATTGACTTTGACCAATTGAATTATACCATAAAGATAATTTACATAATAAATAATGAAATGGTTGTTTACTATGTACAATCGGGAAAGGCAACTTGTTCCAAAATGTGATTTAAAGAATGGTTCGATGAAGATTATCTATGCTAACAATAGAAAAGTAGACAATAGAAAAATATTTAATCGACAGTTCCATCCTTCTATGATTTTACTTTTATCAATAGACAATAATACCCTTAATCTTTTCGTGCATATTTTGTCCAGATTATAATTGCTTACAAAATGGTCAAACTATGTTTTTATCCGCACATTTTGTAAGATTTACAATTTGTACTAACTTTTTAGTCATTTATTATCTAGTATTTTGCAGAACTCCGCTTATATTCTACTAAAAGGTTTGCCAAAAGTATACCTACAGAAAATACTTATTGATTGCTAGAGTATAAAAGATTGGAAATGTAGTCCATGTTGTTTGATAAAATTAAACTCGATCAAATAATTTATAAAAACAATTTACCTTCAACTCTATGTTCACAATATCTACAGCCATCAATAGAAAGTATTTAAAGAGGCCGCACGAGTAGTGGAGCATATAGCTTTGTCATGGAGCTATATGTTGTAGATCATGGACGCAAGTTTAATTAACTAAATTTTGGTATTGTTGACCTCGTTCTTTGCACTGTTGACGTGGACAATAGATACCAAGCCCACTCGCGCTCTCTCAAGTTAATTCCAACACGCATGAAACGATTATCAATCGACAATAAGACAAGGTTTGGAGGTGGGAGAAGCCTTATAACACGAGACAAAAATATTAGAGTTCTGACGAAATGTATGAGATAAATAACACGATAATGAATGACCAACTAAGAGCCAAACTTACAATCATAATCACACCTCAAATACTAAAAAATCCGAGATTAATAAAAAAGAAAGAGAATATATGGCTTGTAGTCAATACTTTTTCATTACCCCAAATGACACAAATGAGAGATATTTATAGTGTTACATATGAAATAGTCACCATTGAACGGGATGACACGTGACTTTATCTTCTTTACCGAAACATCACATCTTAGATATCAAATTTGACTCAACTAGCCCATGGCACATTAAATGTCCCAAAAAGAAGGTAGTCACCCCATAAACCATGCTAACAAGATTGACATTTTACTCATTACAACAGTCCAATCAACTATTCTAAAAGGATTTCATAAATTTAAGATCTTCAAACATGGATTGTCACCAGCCTTAGTTGAGCATTGGATTCTACTTCGTTGAATATCGCTACTTCGACAAAGAAGCTTTGTTTGGACCTCAAACTTGTCTTTAGCATAGGGGCTTCAGAAGGGGTCAGCTTCATGAGTTGCTTTAGTGTGAGTGATCTTCGACGAGTCGAATTGTCTTGACTATGGTAGATCATATTCCACGTCAGATGCCACATGGCTTGGCGGAAGGTACTTCGGTGGGTTGGCTGAGCCATGTGGGAGCCTAAGTGGCCAAGCATAACAATAGTCTCACAAGTCCATCTATGGTTATTCATGTCATGCGTAGACTTATGTCTCGAACCAAATTTTTTTAAAGCATGTTTTCTGTCACGATTAGGTTTTTAACCAACACAATAGTCTCTCAAGTCCAAGTATAGATGTTGATATTATAGTTGGAGTTCGAAGTTAAACTTGATTCTTACGCCATATCCTTATGTAATGATGAAATGTCGAAGCTCCACGCGTTGTCGAAATTTCCTTGTTGAGCCGAAGCAGGGAAAAGCTGAGTTGCTGAAGCTCTTGTTTTAAAAATAGTTAAAATTTGCTCGTTGAGACGAAGCAAGGAAGGGCTGAACTATTGAAGCTCTCATTTTGAAAGTAGTTGAAATTTTCTTGTTGAGCCGAAGCAGGGAAGGGCTGGATTTTGAAAGTAACTAAAATTTCTTTATTGAGCAGAAGCACGAAAGGGTTGAACTGTTGAGGTTCTCATTTTGAAAGTAGTTGAAATTTTCCTTTTGAGCCGAAATAGGGAAATGATGAACTGCTGAGGCTATTGTTTTGTTGTTAATAAAGTACGCTTTTGAGAATTATGCCAATGATTTGATGTTTTGTATGTTACCAAGGAAATAATACTGAGGTGTTACAACTTCCAATACACGTACTACTGTTACATATTGAATGCTCAATGATGGCCACGCTACTGCAAGTTTAGATCAACACGCTGAGACTCGTGCGTGAGAGACACGCATCAATTTAAGGTGTTAATAACAAAAACTATTTGAATTCAATGCTTCAGATGAAGTAGATCTAGATCCAATGGTTGAGCTTCGTCCTTTCTTCCTATAAAAGCCAAAATCATGGTCCTCGTATCAGTTTTTTACCTTTGAAAAAATCTCCAAATTTCTCCAGCAATCGAAAAACCTTTCTAGCTATTTCTGTTCTACGGCAACGTCGCATTCCTATAGCTTCCTTTTATTTAGGTAATTTCCTTGAAACTTTTTGTCTTCCCATCCTTTCCATATTTTGTGTTTTCGATTTTAATGATTTATTGGTTGAGTGCTAGTGGTAGGAGGGTCATTATTGCCAAACATGCTACTCCTGGGGGATCAGATGGAAGTAATTGGGGATGAGTGAAGACCCTATTAACTATGAGGCGGGGTGGGGCTCCAAGAGTCCCCTCCGCAATGAACTCTATAAAGTTGGCTGAAATTAGGGAAAATATAGAATCCCAAATTCCATAGAACTCTCAGTACCTGAAGCCCACGAACGTGCCTACTATCCGAGGTCGGGATGTGTGGCAATTAGTAAGTTCCTATGTAGGGCGGGTGTGTGTCTACCTTTGCACCCATTTTTTAGGACAGTGCTAAGGTCCTACACGTTGGCTATCACCCAAAAATTTCCAAATGGGAGGAGCCAATTAGTTAGGGCATAGTTCCTTTAGAAAGAGACCTCACTTGGCGAGGACATGCCCCTTTATGTCTTATAAACACTTTTTCAACCCCAGATACTTGGAAAAAGAGATTCCAAAGGATGGTACTACATGACTCTTTGGGGGCCCATGTCTCTTTGTGGTGGGTTTGCCATCCTCAATAAAGGGCTAAAAAGAGTCGTGGTTCTGGGTAAAGGGCAAATGGAAGATGGTTGAGGAGGATAAGTCCCCAACTTGTATTGTGCCGACCCAGTATTCTGAAGCTCATGAGTTTCTCTTTTTGGAACTTGTACTTTATTTATAACATCTCTCTAATGTTCTTCAGGTAAGTTCGACGCCACTATTGCCCCAGCTGCCAAGCAGACTTTACCTCTTCTTCTGAATCTGATGTAGGCTTCGTTCAATGTTGTTAAGGCCTTCAAGCCTAAAGTGGTCAGTGAAGAGGCTGCAAATGAGGTAGAGTAGACCTCCGAGGTTGTAAAAAAGGCACCAGTGGCGAGGATTCCTTGGAAGTCTGGAAGGTTCCTGGTTGGGCAAGATGAGGAGATGCCTCAGGGATCTGATTCTCTTCTCTGAGGCGCCCATGCTTTCCTACATAGTGGATGGTTCATCCATTTATGGGCTTCTCTCATGACGTTCAACTTTATTATGGGAGGCTTATGTTGTACGCCTCAAAGAACTAATGAGGTAATCCATTTTTGGGATCCGATTCTCTTCTCTGAAACGCCAACGCTTCCTTATATGGTAGATGATTCATCCATGTAGGGGCTTCTCCCATGACGTTCAGGTTTGTCATGGGAGGCTTATGTTGTATACCTCGAAGAACCAATGAGGTATTCTTCTTTGGGATCCGATCTTCTTCTCTGAGGCACCCACACTTCTATACATGGTAAATTGTTCATCCATGTAGGGACTTCTCCCATAAAGTCCAGTTTCGTCATGGGTGGCTTGTAATGTACTCCTCGGAGAACCAATGAAGTAATCCCTTTTTGGAATCTGATCCTCTTCTCCGAGGAACCCTCGCTTCCTTATATGATGGATGGTTCATCTATGTAGGGGCTTTTCTCATGAAATTCAGTTTCGTCATGGGAGGCTTGTGCTTTAGATATATTAGACGAAACATACTTTTATTAAATAATTCCAAAATATTTACTAGGTCTGGGAAGGTTTCTCCAACCGTAAAACCCATTCACTGGTAGTATATTCTAAGTTGATCTATGTTCCATGGGCAAGGCGGCATTTTCCCATCCAGGTCTTCTATACATAAGTGTCGGGGTCGTAGTTCGAATTGCCTACAACACTTGTGGTAGTTCATCGACTCATGCTGCCTTGGAGATGTCAAGTTTTCTTTTTCAAAGTATATGTAATAGTTTTTTTTATAGCCTCTACTTGTCCATTTGCTTGGGGGATGTTGAATTATGCTTTTTGATCCCAAGTTCCTCACACAGGTCCCTGAACTTTTTGTTATCAAATTGACGCCTATTATATGAGACAATTGAATGGGGAATTCTGAACCGACATATTATATTCTTTCCCAGGAA
Organism: Fraxinus excelsior; assembly: GCA_019097785.1. Lineage (NCBI taxonomy): Eukaryota > Viridiplantae > Streptophyta > Magnoliopsida > Lamiales > Oleaceae > Fraxinus > Fraxinus excelsior. Next base: position 15,981,560 of record CM032624.1, on the reverse strand, counting down.
CTTAGAACTATTGGCTTCTGAGATCTTGGCTAAAGATTCGGCTTCAACCCATTTTATGAAGTAATGAATGGTAACTATAGTAAAGCTTGCACTATCCCTAACCTTGGCTAAATGGCTTATAAGGTCGATTCCCCATTTGACAATAACAGGAACTTTAGAAGGGTTGTCTTTGGATAGGAAAAAACGTTGACATTTATTGCACTTTCATACAAATTAGATCGCGCCTTTTTTTCAAAGTGAGTAGTGCTTTTTGCTCCAGTATGAGTCCTTCAATGTGATTTTTGTAAACGCCCTCGTGAATTTCGCGGAGGATGTAGGGAACTTCCTCCCCTCCCACACACCAGACGAGGGGCAAGGAGAAACCTCTTTTGTAGAGCACATAATCCTTGAATACAAAGTGGGATACCCTTCTTCTAAGTTTGTAAGCTTCATCTTTGTTGTTTGAAAAGGGTTTGATCTTTAAGAAAGGCCACTATAGGTTGCACCTATGTAGACGTTCATTCTACCCACTTTACCTTTTTCCCTTTAGCAGTAGAAGACTTTGAGAGGCGTTCCAGCGAAATGTATCAGATAAATAATACGATAATGAATGACCAACTAAGAGTCAAACTCAAAATCAAGATCAAACCTCAAATACTAAAAATCCAAGATTAATTAGAAAGAAAGAGAATATATGGCTTGTAGTCAATACTTTTTCATTACCCCCAAAGACACAAATGAGGGATATTTATAGTGTTACATGTGAAATAGTCACCATTGGATGTGAGGACACGTGGCTTCATCGAAACATTATATCTTAGATATCAATTTTGACTCTACTAGCTTATAGCGCATTAAATGTCCCAAAAAGGAGGTGATCGCCCCATAATTTATGACGATAAGATTGGCCTTTTTACTCATAACAACAGTCCGATTAATCATTCTAAAAGAATTTCATAAATTTAAGATTTTCAAATGTAGATCGTTACCAACATTAGTTGAACCTTGCATTCTACTTCGTTGGATATCGCCATTTCGACAAAGAAGCTTCGTTTGGATCTCAAATTTGTCTTTAGCATAGGAGCTTCGGAAGGGGTCAACTTCATGAGTTACTTCAATATGAGTGGGCTTCAACAGTTCGAATGGTCTGGATTTTGGTAGATGCCACTCCACATAAGATGCCACATGGCTTTGGCGGAAGGTGCTTCGGTGGGTCGGTCGAGCCACTTGGGAGCCTAGGTGGCGAAGCATAATAGGTACCATGAATTGTTATTAATATGCACATCTTCCTCATAAGTTTAATTAATTTTTTAAGTTTACTTTTTTTAATTATTATTGAAACATGTAATTGAATTATTATACGATTTGAATTTTATATTTTTGTTCGAAACATTGAGATCTTCCCAATTTCGATTTTAGAAAAATATACACAACTATCTTGTTATATTATTAATTTGAATGTATAGCGTTGACATGAAATGCACGCCGTTGTGGAAAAATTGGGGTCCGTATATTTCCAGAAATTACCAAACGTCTAGCATTCCCTGACGCTTGGTCCGATATAGTTGGAAGTTCCCATAATTTAAGAACTTCATGGATATTGGAAAAGAGGGAAGGCACTTTTTCAATATTCTTTGATTTCAAAGGGACATTATCAATTACTCAAAAATTGAATAAAAAATGAAGGAAAAGCCGGCTATCGGAATCGGACCGATGACCATCGCATTTGAATTGCTCTCTTGCTGGTCGTTATTATATACTCCATTATTTCCAGAGATACATAAATGCACTAGGCAATGATTGACTAAAAATAAATCAATTGAAATTTGTGTTGACTTTTCAATGATGATATTCGTTGATTGATCAAAGCGAGTGAAATTTTTCCTACTTTCTAATAGTGTGTTCAAATTATTATAATTAACTTATAACATGTAGACATACAACATGTTGCACGTACAATAAATTAGTATAAGTAAAACGCGTTTAGAATTTGATAGTATAGTGGTACCAAGCAGTAGAAGAAAACAAGCTGCTGCATACCTTAATTAAATTCCATGCATTTTTGCCCAGTTTGACCATTATTATTTTTCTCAAGTTGTCAATATAATTATTTCTAAGAAAAAACTCATCGTTTGGCAGACTGAGCAGCCCGATGTTTACAATCATGCTTCGTATGTCTCATATTACATCTTTCCTTACACTCTGATTTAATTAGACGGTTTAAAAAAAATAAAAATTCAACCAATCTTTTTTTGACAACATCGCAAATATCATCCATAATGTAAAGAAGGAGTATACAAATAGTATAATCCCAATATTTATGGGTATTTATGGGTATATCATCCATATTAGCATTTTTAGGGGATTTCACAATGATCATTTGTTGATGGGAAATTTTAATAAATCTTACTACAAATTGCTTAATAATGATATTCATAGTCAACGAGTATAGTAGTCATCATATATGGTAACTTGTTATTTGAGACATTAATTTTCTGTAATGACTACTTAGTCGCTATCTATGAATAACATTACTCCAAATTGCTTGACTGATTTGAGAGTTGAAGGGCTTTCAAGACAACTCCAATATCACCTTAGACATGTTCTTTTGTAGGTTAATCTCGACAGTAAAATCAATTGAAGGTTTTTCTCCCCCACATTTTGACTATTAACTGATTTTGGCATCAAAAATACTTACTTGAGTTAAATGAGTTTTATGCAACTTAGATTAGACCTTCTAACTCGACGATGATTGTAAAGAACTTCGATAACTCCTAAATTATCTCATTGCTAAATGTTAATGACATGTTGATTACAGGTGTTTGCAAACAAAAAAAAATAGATAAATTGATAAACGAGTAAGTTTGTAATGAAGGATTTCGGTGTTGCAAAATAAATCCATGAGATGATGACATCTTGAAATTGTCACAAGAAGATCAAATGATGCAAAATTAGTGAGTACTCCTTGACTAGTGACTTCAGACTATCAAATGAGCAATTACCCTTTACAGATCAGGAGCAAACTTACATGTTCAAAGTGCCTTGTCCCTCTTTTATTAAAAAAAATCTTATGTAGATTTTATATAATTATTGAAATCCATTATATTATCAAATTTTATGTAATTATTGGATGCTCTCTTTTTAAAATTTTCAAATGTAAAGAGATCCAAAAGTAAAAGCTCATATCTTTCCAACTAAAGAACCAAAATGCTTGTTTGTCGAGATTGGACAAACTGGGTCAACTTTTCATTAATTAATCAAAATAAAGAAGACTTTTATTAAAGTAATTGCATTATAAAATTCTAATTCAGATTTTAATTGCAACTGAAAGACAGCACGATACAACTAGTAAGTGAGAAATGAAAAGGTAACTAACAACAAATTAAGTAGTCATTAGCAAGTTTTGTAGAGAGATGCCTCAGGAAAAGAAAAAGAAAAGACATCGAGGATCAATTCACCCTCTTTGAATTTTTTTCCTCAAAATATCTTTTCATTATTCTTATTTCTTATATTATATACATATATTTTTTTTCAAATAGTTGATGAGAAATTGAGATCATACATATCACTCAACATAATATTTGACGTATGACGAAAATGTGAATAATAATAATAATAATAATAACGACGACGACGACGAATGTTGCTCAAATTTTGCTTGAATGAATATGACAATTATTGGAATCCACCAAATTTGAATAAAACTAAAAAAAATGAAAGAAAAAAAAGGGCGAAAATACCATAAAACTAACTCAAAATAGAAAAACGCTAAAACGGACCAATAAACGAGAATTTGACCTCCAAAGTCTAATGTGCAGAATCGAAAATAGGTTACAAATTGTACTTGCTCGCGAAATTCCGACACACGAATTGAAAGTTATGCACATTTTTGTAAGTCCTTACTTTTCTTTTCCAATTGCTTTAAGAGGAAGAAATGCGACTTTCTCACTGTCATTATACTAATTCATTTTATTTTATCCCTAACTATGTCGCAATTAAATTAATATTTGGTTTCAAACTATATATCGCGTTGACAATTATAGGGATAAGGCAAAATAAACCATTTTATATTGTTTTATTTTTTCCTGCCATTTCTTCATATAAAATAAGCCCAAATGATTAAAAGAAAATACAAACCAAAGCCGGCCAAAAACCATTTTATTGTAAATTTACTTTCGAGTATTAATTCAAACCGGAACTCTATTTCTAGATACATATATATATATTTTTTTTTTTTTATACCCAGGTATCCCAGCTAACACTAGATTATTTCCTGGATCGCTCATCACCGGTGCCTCAACTCTGGGCGGAGGTAAATCGCGGGTTATGCCCAATCAAACCAGTGTCTATGCAAGCTTTATACTCCTAACCCCAAGGAAGCCCTCCTACAACCGGTTATTACAACACCTCCACCACATGGTTTGAGTATTACAACACTTGGCTGCTCCTTCCGTGATTCGAACTCCCCACCCTGGGGTTGCAAGCCCAACTTTGCACTGTCTTTGCCATCTCGGATGTGCCTCGGGGCACCATATATTTTCTTTTTGATTACGTTGGGAGAAGGGTATGGAGACGAGAGGGATCAAACATTCACCTTCTATTTGAGAAGTTTTTTACTTGTATCACTAGATCCAAGTGTTCTTGTCCATGTGATCTTCTTTTCAGTTCATTAAAAAATAGAATGAATAATTTATATTTGAATAAATATTATCTTGTCGACGTACAGAATAAAATAGAAAATTCATTGCTCGTGCAATTACATTTTTATCTCAACGTTGAGACTGAAAAATAATCCTTTTTTTTTTTTAAATGAATTTGTGTAGAAATTGTTTTCAATCCTACATTACCCTATCTTCATTGTTAAGAATTAAAAGCACATGCCTATGATCTTATAATCTTTAATAATTTATAGAAAGCAAAAGGGATTTCCATTAATCAAATCAAACGACCCTTTTGGCTAACCTTTATTTACTTTCATCTTTTATCTTTATGCTCCCACTTCCAAAAATGCTTTGTAACTCAACTAACAAGATGATGTAGGGCCCAATTCAGAGTCTTTCAAACCAACAAGATGATGACGTGGACATCATTATGTGGACAAAAAAGTCCAACATTAACTTTATACTCTCCGTTCTTGGCGGCTCCCATAATATTATACTCTCTCTTTTCAGTGAATTTTATGTCTAAAGTCTTGCACTTTTTGCTCTTTGCTTTTTAATTTTAACTTATATTCATGCTTATGAACCCTTCACATATTACTCAAGCATATAGTATAATATCAAAATTTTATTAAATTCAAACGAGCAAATTCATCTGCTTAAAGTTCAAACGAGTTAAACGTGTTTAGACAAGCTACTATCTTAAAAGTAGAATTTCATATTGAATATGGATGAAACGAATAAATATCATATAAAGGTCATGACTACTCTTAAGATTGACGTTTAGAATGAAATCTAAGTCGTAATATCCCATCGCACCCAAACAATGCAATTTTTTTTTTATATATATATATATTTTTTATTTTGCTTTTTTAGGGTATATATTCACCCCTCACTCTCAATATATAGAGAAAGAGAAACGGTCATATAGACACCCATATATATATAGATATCAACCACCTAAGACTTCTTCATCAAACATTAACACTTTTTCTCACTCCAAATTCTCTCTCTAGATCTCTTTCAGAATATGGCTGAGGTCCAAGACAGCAACAGTTCATCAGGTATCAAGTTATTTGGTGCAACGATTGCAGTGCAGGTAAATGATCTTCGTGGAAAGGATGATGATCATGCGAAGAAAAGAGATCAAACGGTAGAGAAAAGGCCAGACAAGATCCTCCCATGCCCTAGATGCAAAAGCATGGAAACAAAATTTTGTTACTTCAATAACTACAATGTTAATCAGCCAAGACACTTTTGTAAAGGCTGTCAAAGGTACTGGACCGCAGGAGGGGCCCTCCGGAACGTTCCCGTCGGCGCCGGTCGCCGGAAAACTAAGCCACCATGCCAGGGTCTGTTACCTGAAAGTTGCTTGTTTGATGCTTCTGGGATGCAAGTGCAACAGATGGAGTTTGATTACACGGTTGTGGAGCAGTGGCAAGTAGCGGAGCACGGCGGTTTCGTGCATCGTTTTCCCGCAAGGAAGAGGAGAAATACCTCTAATAGTCAAACTTGTTGATGAATGATCTTCTTCTTTGTCTTGTAGTTGGAAGGAAAATAAATAGAAAAAAAAAATATTTCTCGTTGCCCAATCTTCTTGAATTGTATACAACTCGTCCCAATTAAATATTTCAAGAATTAGTCCATGATTAGATGAACTGTACAATTTGAATATTAAAAATAAAAACAGTAGATTAGGTGAATTTTATATGATGGTGAGAAATTTGAAAATCAATAGTAAGTCGAAGAACATGGGTCCCAGCTAGTAATGAACATCAACATTTAATGCAAAATTAAGGGCTTCATTAATTAAGATTGCAGGCATAAGATTAACTAAATAGATAGGAATATAAAACATTGGTTGTACTAATTAATTGATAATAATTATACAAATATGTATTATAGTATGTGAAATAAATATGAGAATATAAAAAAAAGTAGATTAATTAATAATGTTGACAATTAATTTTTTTTCGTTTTTATAGGAAATTAAGAAATTCTTTCAAAAATAGAACTATCTTTTTTACTATTTTGTGATTGTTTTAGAGTGGTTGGCCGCAAAACTTTGCATTTAGTGTTAACTTTTGTCATTGAACTTTAATATATTTTTGACTCATCATTAAATTGTACAAAATGTTTAATTCCGTTGATTCGTTTAGACATTCATTTTCAATTGAAAACCTCATTTATTTGTGTGTCAAGTCATCGATTTAGTTGGATTTTTAGTTAAATCCTTATGGGGCACAAAAACATTAAGTGCAAGTTAAAAAATAAACGTCAAACTAAATCAGTTGCCAAAATTATACTTAAGTGTAAATTTAGTGATTAATGGTGAAATTAACCTTTATAAAATGACCATTAGTATAAGGAATATTGCATTCTTGATAGCGAAGAGAAAATATTTTCTATAAGCTCTGTTTGAAATGCTATTTTTTTCTAGGGAGGTGGGAAAATGTTTTCAATTTTCCATGCTTTTGGCTATTTGATGGAAAAGTTTTTGCAGGAATTCATTTTCCCACTTATTGCCTCATGCGCTTGAATTCCACGTTTTTAAGAAAATTGTTTTCTTGTTATTTTTGTGGTTTTTTGTTTGCCACTCTTTTTTGGTGTGTGGCAATTGGAAAAAATTATATCAACAATGGTAAAAAAAAATTCTCTTTAATGGACAATTTTCATGCAAAACAAAGCAAAACGAATGGTATTCAGTATGATAATTTTTTCTTTGACAATTGGAACAAATTATAGACCCAGTGGTAAAAAGAAATATCATTTTAATGGACAATTCTCATAAAAAACAAAGCTAAATGGACACCAAACTTTCAACATTTTTCAGGTGGAAAATTATACCAATTAATTACAATTTTGAGTAAAAACAAATTTTAGGCAATTCAATTCGCTGTAATTCAATTTTTTTCCCCCGATGTTCTCCAATGGCAATCAATCGGACCCTAAGAGATTTTTCATATTGACTTTAGTATTGGAAAAGATGATTAATCAAACGAAAAGACTAATAAAGATTCTTGAAGCAAACATTCTAAAGAAAAAAAGTCTTGGGTTATCATAGTCAAGAAACTTAACGGTTAGCTTTAATAATCTATACTAGTCCATAGTACAAAAAATTGAAGAACATAGAGATTGGGGAAAAAGCAAAGTTGTGAGTACAAGTGAAGGAAGAATTGGAAAGAGAGTACAAGTCAAAAAGGCAAGTGCTGGATTTTCATGTTGTTTGAGATACTTTTAGCTTTTGCTCCAAAGTTGACATGACAACTCGTAAAATTTTTAATCATCAATGCCAAACCACGAGTCCGTCAATAGAAATATCAATACTACTCAATGCAGCCTGATCTTAAGAAAGCAGTCAAACATATTATACTGAAGAAGTAAAAGTTGCTTATGGCTCCCTACCTATAATACATTCTATGTTACGGGTACTGAATTTTTTACTAATTTTTGACAGATTGTCAATTGGCAAACATTTATTGAATGTTGGACACAAAACAAGTTTAAATTAGTCAATATGGTGCTTTCATCTCATCATCTATAATGTTGTCATTTTTATTTGTACAAACAACTTTATTCATACATAATAATGTCTGTTGACATTTCTTTGAGTAATTTTATTTAGAATTGTTGATGCACAATACCAATTTACATGATAGTGAAGGTTCACTTGTAGTTGTTCAATGAAGTTAAAAATATTTTAATTCATCGAACAAGTCTAGCCATAGATGGGCATCCACTGCTATCTAGTCTAGTACTAGATGACATTGTTCTTTTTCTTAGTGCTTGAGGTAGTGATTGTAGCACGTCTTACTTCCAAATCATGCTTATATTGACTTTAGCATAGATGGTGTGTCCTCAAGGTCATGAACGAGTACTTAGACAGATGAATGATTTGTTGGAATTTTATTGAGCTTTTGATTATTGAAACAAGTTGAATTGTAGCTTAACAATGTTTAAAGGTTCAATTGATTATTATGATTGTGATTGTAGTTGGGATCATGGATGGTTGTCCTTGGCGTACCTCGTGAGTTTATGTTTGTTGACCCCAAAAAATGAACCCAACAGATGTCGGGCCCACTCTTGTCACGTCAAGTACGGATCTGGCGCGTTTATACCGGAATGGAATCGGTAGTTTGATTAAAATGGACGCGGAAAGCACTTTTCGGCAAGAGACAAAGATGTTCGGACCTCGACCGTTTGATTACAGCGATATTAACACTGTCAACAAACAATCTGTAGATTTCTCATCTTAAATCTCTTTTTTTTTTTATGAAATATGTAGAAGGATAGATATGATGTCGAATCGTCACACGTTTGTGTTGGAATCTTGATATTTTTGTTATTATGTGTATCGATAAAATCTAAAAAGAACTAAATATCAAATCTTATAAAGAGTTCACAAGATAAATATATTTCATATTTTTCTCAAAAAATACAAATGCCAACCCTTTTTTCATACAAAGGGAAGCTATTTATGCTAATCTAACTGACGTGAAAGCCGTTGGATCACATCCACGTGTCAACATCGTCGACCTCGAAGCCTCACATCAACGTCTAATCCATATCATTAATGTTTGGCAGAAGGTTTTCCGTCCTAGTTGTAGGCTGACATACTGACATTTTATTACATGTCTCATCAATCATTTCTAAAGGATCTCCAGATCCATGGTAACGGGCAGCATTGGACTCTGCTAGATCAGTGTCAGCCTTTGTTGAAGAGCTTTAGGTGGTAGAGGGCATCAGATATCTTTGTTGAGTCTTTGTCGAGGACTTTGAGAGCTTCTGTGCTTCGGATATAAGGAGCCTATGCATTTACGTGGATGTGCTTCAAGTAGACCTTCGATGTTAGGGCTGAAAGGATGTCGGTCAAACAGTGCTTCGGCTCTTGAGGGAACCTCAGATAAACATAACTGTAGTTGACTTCGACCTTGCAACCTTCTCTGAAGACCTTCCATTTGGCTCTTCGTCAACTTAACTATTGGGTGTGCATGGCTGCCCACATGGACATGTTGCTTAGGTGGCAGCTCAAGTGGAGTGCTGATCTGGAACCCCTAATTTTGGGGGAGGGGGGATAACAATAGTCCCTTCAAGTCTATGTATGTTTATTCATGTAATGCATGGACTTTTGGGTGCCAGGTGATCTTATGATGAGGGAAGAGGTTCTAACTTTCTAAGGTGGTCCACTTGTTGCAAGTCCCTGTGCGTTTCTGATGCCCGCAACTCTGATCCATTTGTTTAGAAGGTTCTGTTCTTAATGTCTGAGGTGAGTAATGTAGCTAAAGTTCATAAGTTGGGAACGTCTGCCGTTGATAAAACAGTCTCAGATTTGATTTTTTCGAGGAGTCCATTATTTATCATTTTTAAACCATCTTTGCGAAAGACGAGGAGTTTTTAAAGATGGGACCTCAATGATTTGATATTATTGGCTATTTCCAAGGGAGAGCAATCAGGATGGTGCAATTCTCAATACACGCTACTGTCACCGCATTTAATGTGTAATCATGGTTGTCTCTTCTGCTTCTCATTTATGTTCCAGATGTGATAGGGCGCGTGCTTCTGACGCCTTCATCCGAATCCTTGAATCCAAAGCGTCTGGGGCAATGGGTGGCTTTGATCTTAGTTTTTAGACGTACGTCTGGATGGTTTAGATCTTAACCCAATGGCTAGGTTTGAATTTTACACCTATGAAAGGAAATCACCTTTAAGAAGAATTCATTTATTTCTACCTTTACATGAATTCCGACTTATAAGCCTTCATCTTCTTCGATAATCCTTTGCATTTGAGTTTCTCTTGCGTTTCCACCCGTTCTTCGGGGTTCCTTCCAAAGTCTCTGGAAGTTTATTGAAGCAAGTTTCTTTCGTTGCATTCGTTACTCCCCTCTTTAAAGAAATCATGTAAGTGTTGTGAGACTTCATTTTTCTTAGGGGGTTTTGTTCAGTTTTCTTTTAGGGGATTGATGGCTTCTTCTTCTTCTTCTGAAGGTAGTGCGGGGATACATAGGCTAACTGGTGAGATGGGGCTTGGGATTACCCCCATTGCCGACCTTGTTAGGGCTGTTGAGGCTGGCAGGGGTGCAACCACGTCTAGGGAACGGTCTGGAAGTGAGGATGATGGGGCAACTTGGGGACAGCGAATATTCCATCAAATGCTAATTCGACCTCCTTGCTAACTTTAGGGAGGATCCCTTAAAATATTGAACTCCTATCTCCCTCCCCTGATGAGCGAGCCTGTCGTCTGAGGCTGGGGTGTGTCACTATTAGCAAATTTCTGTTTAAATCGGGGCTTTGCCTTCCTATTCATCCTTTCTTCCGACCTGTCCTTAGGTTATATAGACTGGCTCCTACCCAACTTTCTCCAAATGCCTGGGCCCAATTAGTTGAGTAATATATTCTCTGGAAGCGGGCCTCCTTGGGCGAGGATATGCCCCTTTTATGTTTTTCAAACCATTTTCCAGCCTAGGTCATTAGGTAAAAGGGATTCCAGGGGTTGGTACTCCATGTGTCCATGGGAGGCACATGCTCCTTTAGTGACAAATCTTTTTTCCTCCATCAAGGGGTGGAAAGCGACCTGGTTTTGGGTTCGGGGGAAGTGGCAAGAGTGTGAGGGTGACACTGTCCTCTTTGTCAGAGTTCCAACCTCCTACTCCGAACCCGATGAGTGTCATTTCGTAATTTCCTTTTGTAATTATTGGATGATTCTTCATACTAACATAATACTTGTCGCTTTTCAGGAACGATTGAGCATTTCGAGCTTGATAAGAGTCACTGGGAGGTCCTGTCAGATATCTATCATTTGCCCTCCTCGGTTCGACATTTCAACAACCTAATCGTTCCCCAACGATTTTACCAAGATCTAAACTTGATGGCCTCCAGAGGTGAGAAATTCTTGTTGATATCTCCCATATAGCATATACTTATGTGTCGTTTTATACACTCCTGACTTTGATGCCCATTTTTTGCAGAAAAATTTTGACAAGAGAAAGCTCCCCACCCCTGATATGGCAACTATATTGGCCGTTACCTCAACCTCTGGCAAAAAAAGGGATAAAAGGCACATCTGTTGGAGGAGGCAGATAAAGAAGAAGGTTGAGAGGGTCAGCAAGGAAACTGTACCTCAAAATGAGAGTGGGCCCCTTCCAGCACATAAGGGAAAAAAAGCCGTCGTTGAGGAGCCTAAGAAAAAGGTTCGGGTATCTACCACCGGGTGGGTAGTTGCTTCGACATCCCTCCACCTCGTTCAGGGGTTCCTGCGGCGAGAAGTTATTGGCGGCCTCTATTGCTATTGCTAGTGGGGACAGAAACGTCATGCTGCTGTAGAACCTCTGAGGCAGGAGCCTGCCAAGAAAAACAAAAATTTGAGTAGTCCCACCAGCTCAGAAAAGGGGCTTCTAGCCAAGCAATCTGTTGAGCTTGAACCTCAGGCCATCGTTATGTTGCCTCCCGAAGTTCAAACTACCACGACGACTTTCCACATTTGATTTCCTAATAGTTTCGAATGCAGTTTTTGATGTTTTGTGTCCTAGCTCTTTATATTAGAAAAACTAGTAAAATTGAAATAGAGCATTTAAAATCCATTAATTTATTAAACATTGTGCTTAACACTTTGGCCCAATGATGTAACCCATTTATATGGCCCAATGATGCAGCCCAATTAATGTTAAGACTAGCCCAGGGTGATAGAATGCAACCCGACTGCATCATTTTCCATTTTATACATTCTCGCCTTTTGCTAAAATGCGACTTTGATTATTATTTTGAAAAGTTGTGATGATTCCATTTGGAAGTGTTGCAACTATTGGATGCTTCTGACCTTTTGTATTATTTGGCGACTCTTCATTTTAACGATGTTTAGAGTTTTTTTTGCCTAGGGTTTTCTATCGTTTTTTGCTTTCTGTGTTCTCTCTGAAAGCTCTTAGTTTTCGTCTGTAATCTGTTGGTTCTAGATATTCTTGGTGAAATATAGTGTAGATTGCTGTGTAATTTTGGTGATTTTGTTTTTGGTTGAGCAATAGCCTTTGGTTACTTGGTGTAATAGGGGTTGAGAATTCTTGAGAGAAGAAAATTGGGTGTGAGGGTTTAAATTCGTTTGGATTTCTGTATTTTGACTTTTGTAACTGATAATCTTTGTTGGTTTCTAGTGGATTAGAGCGATAATCACTTTGTTGGATGATCAACGTGGTGATTAGCCTTTTTTAGGGTGAACATCCGGGCCTAAGGGTGAAAATCACTGGTGTTCTTTAATTTCTGTTATCTGCTTGGTATCATCTGGGATTGTTTATTACAACAGTGGTATCAAAGCTTTTCAATACGCACTTAAATGCTTTAATCTGAGTTTTTTTGGTGTTCTTAATGATCAAAACCCTAGATCTTCACAGATCTATACCGTAAAGGGTTAGATATTCTTTTTTGCGGAGAAAGTAAAATAGTATTGTTATTCACTATTTTACACTATTGAACTGATACCTTTGGTAACGAGTTTCTAACCCTATCTCTTTTATCATCATTCAATCTGAAGATATTCTTGGATCTCTTGGTTGAAACCCTCTTGGATTTTCCTTTGTCTAAGGTTTCATGTGAAAACCCTCGAATTTGAGGGGACTAAGATTAACGATTTCTTCAAGATTACACTAAGTTCTAATTTTCGAAAGTTGTATATACTGTGATTTGGTTATATTGGAGTTGCATGTTTATCTAATCATATACTTTGTACATTTGTGTGAATTGCTTATGTACATTAGCACTTTGTGTGTGTACATTTGTTGATTGGTATTCTCTGCACTATGTACATCAAAATATGTCTTGATATTTTTTTAAACTATTAAAATTCAATGTTTTTCAAAGTTTAAATATGTGAAGTACAAAAGCTGATGTTGAAATTTGGAATGACAAAGGAGATTTTAATCTAGAGTAAAAAAAATAAAAGCTCTTTTAATACATAATAGATGTGTTATAGCTCTTGATGAATCTTAGGGTGAAGAAGTTGCTGATAATAAAAGAATTGAACAAGGTGAAATGGCATGGAGCACTATTTTCTTGCATCTATCTAATAGTGTTTTTAGAGAAATAGGGAAGACTGTGACTGCAGCTCAAATTTAGACAAAGCTTGAATCCCTTTATAAAACTAAGTCTCTTCCCAATAAATGTTACTTGTGTAAACATTTTTTTAGTTTCAAGTTTGATCCCAACTATGATCTTGAAACAAATCTTGACAGGTTTAATAAACCATCCCAAGATCTCACCAATAGTGGTGGGACTTTTTCTGATGATCAACAATCAATAGCATTATTATCATTTTTACTTGAAAAATATAAAGAATTGAAAAATGTCCTTGAACATTGAAGAACTTCCATTACTGTTGATGTCATTGTTTTTTCTTTAAAGAATAAAGAACTTGAATTTAAAAGTGATTTGAAAACATCCACAAATGGAGTTGGTTACAATGTTAAAGGAAATAATTCCTTTAAAAAAACAATAACTATTCTTTAAACAAAAGTTTTAAAAACTAAAAGAATATTCTAGAAACTCTAAAAATGGCAAATTTAAATTCAATAAGAATAATAATAAGACTAAAGGAAAGAAATGTTACTTTTGTGGAAAAGTGGGTCATTTCATAAAAGATTGTGCCAAGAAAATTGATGAATTGAAAAATGTTAACAAAGTTGAAGATGGAGCTGCCATTGCTTTGAAGAAGTGCAGCATCAAATGGACAAATCTACATGACTTGTCAATCTTCAACTAAAGATGACTGGATTCTTGATTTATGGTGTACTTTTCAGATGACAACTTGTAAAGAATATTTCACCGATTTTCTAGAAATTAATGGAGGACAAGTAATTTTGAAAAACGATTTTTCTGGCAAAATTAAAGGAATTGGTTAGATTGTTTCAAAACTAAATAATGAAAATGTACTAGCCTTGAATAAGATCACGTATATTCCTAATCTAAAGAGAAATTTAATCTCTTTAGGTACACTTCGTGATGAAGGTTTTGATGTCATTATAAATAAAGATATCTTGACACTTCAAAAGAATTTTGCAAAAGTTATTTATGTTGAAAGATCAAATGAGGTCTATGTTTTGAAACCTTTGCTCTTACTAAATCAGTCTATTACTGATACAGTCTATCGGTCAGATAAATCTAAACTTTGGCACAAAATACTTGGACATATTAGTGATAAAAATTTATATATTCTTAATAAACAAGGTCTTTTGGGTACTGAAAGGATATCATTTTGTGAACATTGCATTTATGGGAAACAAAAGAAATTAGATTTTGCTACTGTCATTCATAAATCAAAATCTATGCTTGATTACTTACATGCTGATCTGTGGGCCAGGTACTATAAGTACTTATTCTGATTTTAAATACTTCTTGCTCATTATTGATGATTTTTCAAAGAAAAATTGGGTTATTCTTCTGAAAAATAAATCTGACACTTTTAAAAAATTTACAGAATGGAAAACTCTTATTGAAAATTAAGTAAACAACAATGTTAAAACACCTCGAACTAATAATGGCCTTAAATTTTGCAATGAAGAGTTTGATAATTTCTGTAAAAATAATGAGATCCTTAGACGTAGGACAACCGCCTATATTCTACAACAGAATGGACTTGTAGACAGGATGAATAGAATTTTGTTAGAAAGAGTAAGATGCATGTTGATAAGCTCAGGTCTTACAAAATTGTTTTAGGAAAAAGCTGTTAAAACTGTCTCATTTCTAATAAATAAGTATCCTAAATCATTGAAATATGATATACCTGATCATGTTTAGAGTGGTAATCTAATTGATTATTCTAAACCCTAGAAGAATCATGGAGGTTATAGAGTTATAATTAGTAGGAATGTTATCTTTAATGAGATGGACATGCCCTGCATAAAAGAAAAAGGAACGGCTACCCTTGAAACAAATCAAAATAATTTTTTTATGGAATCTGAACTTTTCCAGGTTGATTTAAATTCTGAAAATAATGATCAGTTTGAGGTGTAGCCTAGTCAAGAACAAATTCTGTAACTGAACCTAAACCTAATCAATATGAAAATCTCTTAGAAGATTATCATCCAGACTGTTTATGCAATTAATCCAAATTATGCAATTTTTAGTTGTGTAAGATTCCCAACTTAAATTAAAGTGCAATATTTTTATGCAAGATTAAAAAAAATGAAAAAAGGTTAATACACATTCAAAAGCTAATGTTTTTAAAATCGATATGGACATTGAGTTGAAAAATAGAAAGGGTTAAAAAATCAAAAAGTCGAACCAGGTTAGACCAAGATTAAATCGAAAGTGAAAAATAATTAATTCATTAAAATAATTTTAAATTTCGAAGAAACATTGATTTTACCCCGATTGATAAAAA
This sequence comes from Fraxinus excelsior, assembly GCA_019097785.1. NCBI lineage: Eukaryota > Viridiplantae > Streptophyta > Magnoliopsida > Lamiales > Oleaceae > Fraxinus > Fraxinus excelsior. The sequence goes on along the minus strand of CM032624.1, from coordinate 15,965,561 downwards.
GATAATAACTATTATATATTATACATTTTAGTCAAACGACTTGTGTTTTCTTCTAATGCCAATTAGAGATGGCATCGGTGCGGGTTTTTTCTTTAAAAAATTTCAAGTTAAAATACAAATTCAAAATTTTAAAATCTAAAGCAATAATGTTCAAACTAACTACATTAATATTCAAAGCAAGCACTGAAAATAATTTTTTTTTTGTACTTTTTTAATTTGTAGCTAATTTTTTTTTAATTTTTCACAGGGGCGGGGCATCTCCGCCCGCCCCGACACTTGAAACAGGGTGGCGATTCTCGCCCCACCAATCTGTCGGGGCGAGTTTTTTTCTCCCTATTCGGGGCGGGGCCCCGTAGAGTTCCAAAATGAACCAAAACATTTGGAAAAGGGCCTACCTAAGCCACAACAGCAAAAGAAGCCGACAACGTCACATCCAACCATCTCACACCACGCACCTAACCACCACACACCGCCATCACACCCAAACCAACCACCACATAAAAATAAAAAAGACAAAGAAGTCGCGACAACTCCGCCATGGCGGCGACGACCTTGCGAGGAAGACAACAGAAATGAGGGGAAGAAGAGAGATAGAGAGAGGGAAAGAAGAGAACAATTTTTTCAATGTTTTATTTTTGAAAATAATTTTTTAAAAAGATAAGAAGAACACATTTTCAGCAATCTCAAAATGGACATTGGACACTCCAAATACAAAACTCAAAATGAATTCAAAACGAAAACGAAAACAAAAAACTGATACACGAAGAGAACAACCCATTATTTTCTCTCTTTTTGAAATATGTCGTTTTTATGTTGTTAGAATAGCGATTTGAAATAAAATCAAACCGGAAAAATAATTTGATTTAATTTAATTTTTTTTTCAAAGTGTTAAAATAATTTAATTTCGAAATAATTCAAAAACTACTCAAATCAAACCGTGTTTACTTAATTACTTTGCTTAGGAATACAAAACTGACTAAACACTGCATATACATACACACACACACACACACACACACACACACATATATATATATATATATATAGTACACACTCATGCACTTTCAACTAATACCCAACTTCACCAAAAAAATATCTTTTTTTTTTAGGAAATTACACCTAGACTTGGAATTAGATTGCCAATTTCATAAATCTTGAATCAAGTTTCATATTGTATAAATCAGGTTTTAATTATTAAATTAAAAATTTTATTTTTATTTTTATATCTATATACAAAATAAATTAATTTATATACACCCCAACCCTATCTAACCCAATCAACCCTAAAATCATTTGAATCCATCCCATCTCTCTTCTCCCGTCTCTCAAGTCCGTCGTTGCCACGACGTCTTCTCTTCTTCCCGTCATCCTTCAGGATCCACGCCTCTGGCGGGAGTGCAAATTGGGCAATGAAGAGAGGTTGGGGAGCTGCTTGTTTATCGCCAGATTCGATTTCCTATCCTTCTCTCCTTGATTGTCCAATTTCTTTTCTATTTCACCTTCTCTCTCAGTCACTGAGTGTGTGTAGATTGTGGATTTACTGGAGTAGATTGGTACAACTATTTTGCATTGATGAGTGTGTTTTGCACATGAATTTTGTACCATTGGAACTTCATTTGTATGATTAATATGTTGATTATCGAACGAATTTAATGTGTTTACTAGTATTTTGGTTGAAGGAATGATAAGAGGATGACAAAGGGTTTTTGAAGCAAAGTAAAGGAAAAATGGAGTAGAAAATTGACGCTCAAGCTCCCGGAAATAGTGCCCAAGCACCGTAGAGCGAAACAAAAAATAAAAAAAAAATAGAATTCTAGCGCTCAAGCGTTGCATAGGTAATGCTCAAGCGCTACCTGGCTTAGAGTCGTGGCGCTCAAGCGCTGTCTTCTAGCGCTGCGCCGCGAAAGAAATTAGGTTATTTTTGGGTTACGAAAAAGTCCACAAAAAGGACTCCAACTTGGCTAAGGATGTATGCGAAGTATAAATAAGTTAAGAGAGGCACGAAATAAGGGTTCCACACCTTGCAAAAATAGAGAGAAAAACACAAGATCAATGTGGAATTCACGAGAAGACTTACATCAAGGATTTGAACCAAAATGAAGAATTGGAAGCGGAAGAAGATCTTTGTGCAATAAATTATTCTTTTCCAACTTTTGTATCATTTAAATCCGGTGTTGTATTCGATTTTTGTTATTTATTTCACTGTTTTGATTATGAGTAGCTAATTTTATTATTAGGGCAAACAATGTAACTTATTGAAACCCTTAGTTATTTGATTTAAGAATTTTCGAGTTTTATTCTTCTATGTGCTGATTTTATTATGAGTGCGATGCTTTAAATTATCTGGCCAATAATTTGATGATCTATTGAGTTTCATACGAATCGAGAGGTGATTTTGAACTTAGAACGTGTAATAAAATTCGGTAACGAGGTATAACGTGTAGAGATACATATACTAAGTGCTGCAGTCGTTATATGAATTCCTAGTGCCTTAACTCGTTTAATTAAAGAGAATTTGCATAGAGATATGAAATTGATTTAGTTAAATAGGCTCAATGAGAACTCGAGATGGGTAAATTGAATACCGTAGGAGAATTCGACTGAACATTACATTAGGCTAGAATCTCGAATTGATAACTGAGGTGATCATTAGGTGAAATTGTTCTGCCCTAATACTTCTCGCATATTTGAATCTTTGATCTGATTGTCTCCAATATTCTTTCATAAATTTTCATTCTTTCTAGACATCCATATTCATTAAAATCTAAATTTAGAGTTTGTTTATTTTCATCAAATAGTAGTAGGAGAAATATATCAAGTACTAAAGTATAGTTCTCGTGGGAACGATAATTTGGACTCTTAGGTCCACTATATTACTTGTTACGATATCGTACACTTGCGATATAAAAAAACGCAACAAGTTTTTGGCGCCGTTGTCGGGGACTATTTACTTATAGTCTGAATTTTTTTTTTTACTGTTGTTTGATTTGTTTATTCTCTTTTATTCATTTAGTATTAGTTCTTTTTCTATTTTAGTGCTTTGTTTTTATTTTTCTCTACAGAAAAGGGTGTTTATTGCATGCTTTGTACCCAATGCGACAAACTTGAGCCGTTTGATTCGAAGATAGTACGCACCTTTCGACGAAGACGCAAGGAACACAAACAAAAATAGCAACATCAAATGGCGGATGATCAGAACATTCCAGTTCAAATTCAGCCAATAGGACAAGTTGCCGCCAGAGCAGCTGTACCACCAAATCAGCAACACGAGCCCAGGGAAATAAATGACGGAGATTTACCAGATGCCATGTTCTTGACACCTATTGCTGCACCTGGGCGCTCCAGTATTGTGTACCCAGATTTTGGAGTCAACAATTTTCAGATAAGGGCAGAATGGATAAATCTGATGAGCAACACTCTTCAATTTTACGAGTTGCCCCACGAGAACCCAAATACACACTTAGACATATTTCTCCGAAACTACCAGAACTTCTATGCTCTGGGGGTCAATGAAGACGCCATCAAATTGCGGTTATTTCCTTGCACACTTCAAGATGTCGCATTGGAATGGTTAGATGCTGAACCTCATGTAAGTATATCAACTTGGGAAGATCTCACCAGAAAATTTTGCAACAAATTCTTCCCACCTGCTAAAGTAGCCAAATTGAGGTTGGAGATTCAAACCTTCCAACAACATGATGGAGAGAGCTTTCACAATGCATGGAACAGATTCAAAGGACTAATACGAAGATGCCCAAATCATGGAATTCCAAGTGAAGATCAGGTGCGGTACTTTTATTCAGGACTCTCACCAATGTCGAGAGCTCATGTGGATTGTTCTGCGGGATGATCGGTCATAGGAAAATTAGTACAAGAAACATTGGATCTGTTTGAGCTCATTGCTACCTCACACTCAATGTTTTCTTCAGAAAAAGTGACACCACCTCGAGCACCTAGAGTGTATGAATTGGATCACCCTACATCTACTAATGCCCAAATAGCAGCATTGATAAAGCAGGTAGAGCTGTTGGTGAAGGCACAGACAAGAGGAACACATGCCGTAATGAGTAATCCAACATGCGAAAATTGTGGAGCTAATCACGCAACAGAGAGCTGTATGGCTATGGGTTTTCCAGAGGAACATGTCAACTTCATTCAAAATGGATTACACAATTTTAACCTGTATTCGCAAACTTACAATCCAGGATGGAGACAATACCCAAATTTCAGATGGTCAGATAATCAGCAGGGGAATGTTGCTAATAATGCCCAGCAGGAAAACAAACCAAGTTTAGGGAAGATGTTTAATCAATATGTGTAGAAAACAGACAAAGTATTCCAACAGATTGATACTAATTTCCAAAATCAGCAAGCATCCATCAAGAAGTTGGAAATACAGATTGGTCAGATAGCTCAACAACTTTCAGAACGTCCACAGGGATCACTGTCAGGCAATACAATGACGAATCCTAAAGGGCAAGTGATGGCAATAGAGGTAATGAAAAACGATCCACCTAGGGCACCTGTAAAGGTTAAAGCATATGTACCTCCACTTCTATCCCCCCAAAGACTTCGAAAGAAATCAATAGAGAAAAATCTTCATGCTATCACTACAAGGAGCTGAGCACAAGTACCGGAGATTACTGTGAAACAACCAGAAAGAAAAGAAGATCGGGAAGGTGTTGATGAAACTATAATGGAGGAAAAATCTACACCCGCCTCAATTGAGAACAAAGAAAGTACATAGGCATTCACTACCAACGCACCAAGTCCAGTCAAGGCTTATGTTCCTCCCATACCCTTTCCTCAAAGGCTCAAGAAGAACAAATCAGATACAAAATTTGACAATTTTCTTGAGGTTCTCAAGAAACTTCAGATCAATATTCCACTGATTGATGCAATATTACAAATTCCAAGCTACACAAAATTCTTGAAGGAGATATTGACAAAGAAGAGAAAGTTTCCCGAGTTTAAAGTTGTAGCATTAACGGAGGAAAGTAGTGTAAGACTGCTAAACAAATTGCCTCCCAAGTTGACAGATCCAAGGAGTTTTTCTTTGCCAATTTCAATTAGAAATTCCTGTACAATTGCTGCATTGTGTGATACATGTGCTAGTATAAATCTAATGTCATATTCTGTTTACAGGAAATTGGGATTGGATGAAGTCAAACCAACATCAATAAAGCGACAACTAGCTGATACTACAATTTCAAAGCCACTTGGCAAAGTTGAGGATGTGCTAATAAAAACAGGAATTTAATATTTCCGATGGATTACATTGTACTAGACACAACAGAAAATTGAGATATTCCAATTATATTGGGTAGGCCATTCTTAGCAACGGGTCGGACTCTAATTGACATGGAGAATGGTGAGCTAATATTAAGGGTAGAGGACAAGCAAGAGATATTTAATATTTATACCACACTTGAGACACCTTCTAAGAACAATCTTTGATGTCGAATTGATGAAGAAGAACCTTCTGATCAACGAAGCTGTAAGAATAGAAGACCAAATTTCGGTGGACTTCTTGGTAGAGATAAAAATGGAAATATCAAAATATGGAGAGCACAAAAATGGTGCATGAATGAAAATTGCACAACGTGTAATGATGGCATAAAATGGTTCGAGCCATCGTGATCAAACATGTCACGGGAGAAAGTCTAGCTAAAGACTATAAAGAAGCACTTCTTGGGAGGCAAACCAAGTTCTATCTTTTGTTTTTATTATCTCATTTTTATTTTTTGTTCGTTTATTCATTTGTTTATCTTGCTTATATTATTATATCTCTCTTGGTGAATTGTAGGCAAAACTCAAGTTGGGGATGAGCGCAAGAGATATGGAGATTGACATTCGACTCATCATGGGACATAAGCTTATACCGATTAGGAGGTCATTCTGAGTTTTCAATGACACTTAGTATCTTCTTAGGTAAGTCCACTTTATATTCTTCTTTTTAACATTGGGGACAATGTTTATCTTAAGTTTGGGGGTATTTCTTGGCTTATGTGTTGTGTGCATGGCTAGTTTATTATGTGTTTTTTTTATTGTGTGATTGACTTGTATGCTTTATTTCAAAAAAAATAAAAAAATTGCACTTTCTTTATGAATTTACAACTTTTGTGTGCTTGTGTGAGTTGGATATTCGTGCTTATATGATGAATATAGCTAAGAGAATGGATTAGTTGTGAATGATGATCAATTATGTGCTTGAGTCTTAATTTTCGCTTATCCATGATAAATGTGATGATACTTATGCACTGAAATGAGGTAGAGCGTTTGACACGAACATGAGGTTCACATGCTTAGGTTATAGACGTGACGTAGATGCTTAACCTCGTATCCCATGATTCACAAAATCTCTTGACTACAACTATATTTGGAACGTTTTAATCAGTGAAAGAAATGGTTTATGATTGTGAAGATTCCGTGCATGCTGTAAAATTTATGTGGAGTATTTCGACTCTCTAGTAGATGCTTCGTAATGACTGTATGCTAGGAATCTAACCCTTTCTTATTGTGCTTGAGTTTAAAACAAATTGCTCTATTTTAGCTTATATCTCACGCCGGCACTTTTTTTACTCGGGTGATTAAGCCTGCAGGGTATCTTATGACTTGGTACCCTTTTGGCACTCAAATATTGAGGAGTTACCGACTAAAAGCTCGCTACAGAGGTCAAGGAGAGAAATATGAGTGAGGTTAATAAAGGGCTAACAAAAAAAAGGATATTTTGATGTTTGTTTTCGGGGTTTTAGATAACTAGTGGGTTTGAATCACTTAGCGTAAGCTAGTTTGTTGAACACTCATTTTTGAGAGAATCATCACATAAATAGACTGTTGATATTGCCGGTTAAATGAATCCAAATTTGAGAGGTGTAAGGACATAAAAGAATGAAACTGAGCTTATAAATACACCATTAGGAGAGCATAAAAGAAAACAAGTTTGGGGGTGTGTGAATCTCACGAGCAGGAAAGAATTGTCCATTTGGGATGGAAAACTGAACCAAATTGTGGATGTCGACGCTGTACTTGATTTTTTACACACACACACACACACACACTCGTTTGCATGGGATAAGTGATAATTGACTCTTGTTATGTAATTTTGAATTCATTCATAGATGTGATACATTGATCTCAGTCCTGAGTTAACGACAGGCTATCTAACTAAGTTGTGTACCATGTTTCCTTTCAGTTGATTTTCTTTGTGTATGTGTTTGCTCGAAGATGAGTAAAATGTTAAGTTTGGGAGTATTTGATGAATGTATTTTGCACATGAATTTTGTACCATTGGAGCTTCATTTGTATGATTAATATGTTGATTATCGAACGAATTTAATGTGTTTGCTAGTATTTTGGTTGAATGAATGATAAGAAGATGACAAAGGGTTTTTGAAGCAAAGTAAAGAAAAAATGGAACAGAAAATTGGCGTTCAAGCGCCCGGAAATAGTGCCCAAACGCCGTAGAGCGAAACAAAAAAAAAAAAAAAGAATTCTAGCGCTCAAGCGCTGCATAGGTAGCGCTCAAGCGTTACCTGGCTTAGAGTCGCGGTGCTCAAGCGCTGTCTTCTAGCGCTCAAGCGCTGTGCCGCGAAGAAAATTAGGTTATTTTTGGGCTACGAAAAAGCCCACAAAAAAGACTCCAACTTGGCTAAGGATGTATGAGAAGTATAAATAAGTTAAGAGAGGCACGAAATAGGGGTTCCACATTTTGCAAAAATATAGAGAAAAACACAAGATAAACGTGGAATTCACGAAAAGACTTACATCAAGGATTCGAACCAAAATCAAGAATTAGAAGCGGAAGAAAATCTTTGTGCAAGAAATGATTCTTTTCCAACTTTTGTATCATTTAAATCCAGTGTTGCATTCGATTTTTGTTATTTATTTCACTGTTTTGATTATGAGTAGCTAATTTTATTGTTAGGGCAAACAATATAACTTATTAAGACCCTTAGTTATTTGATTCAAGAATTTCTGAGTTTTATTCTTCCATGTGTTAATTTTATTATGAGTGCAATGCTTTAAATTATCTGGCCAATAATTTGATGATCTATTGAGTTTCATACGAATCGAGAGGTGAGTTTGAACTTAGAACGTGTAATAAAATCCAGTAACGAGGTATAACGTGTAGAGATACCTATACTAAGTGCTACGGTCGTTATATGAATTCCTAGTGCCTTAACTCGTTTAACTAAGGAGAATTTGCATAAAGATATGGAATTGATTTAGTTAAATAGGCTCAATGAGAACTCGAGAGGGGTAAATTGAATATCGTAGGAGAATTCGACCGAACACTACATTAGGCTAGAATCCCGAATTGATAACTGAGGTAATCATTAGGTGAAATTGTTCTGCCCTAATACTTCTCGCATATTTGAATCTTTGATCTGTTTGTCTCCAATATTCTTTCATAAATTTTCATTCTTTCTAGACATCCATATTCATTAAAATATGAATTTAGAGTTTATTTATTTTCATCAAATAGTTGTAGGAGAAATATATCCAGTACTAAAGTATAGTTCTCGTGGGAACGATAATCCGGACTCTTAGGTCCATTATATTACTTGTTACGATATCGTACACTTGCGATATAAAAAAACGCAACGTGCATCGCTCACTGATTTCAAGTTTAGCAGCGTTTGTTTTGGTGATGTGTGTAGTTGTGGTTGGATCTGGTGCAAGGTGGTGGTGTGAGTTGACGGTGGGTAGTGTTGGGGTGCGAGGTGGCGGCAGCGGTGTGTGCTGTGTTGGTGTGCGAGGTGGTTTTAATAATTGGAATAGTGTCGGTGTTGGTGTATGCTGTGTTGGTGGGCTGTGTTGGTGTGTGGAAATAGTGGATTTGTGGTGAAGATGGTGGTGCTTATGTCGGTGGTAATGGTGGTTTTGGTGTTGTTGGGTTGGAGGATTTTGGTTGTCTGGTTGCGACGGTGAGGTTGGAAGTGGTAGGGTCTCCAGAGTTGATTTGCCACCCAATATTGGTGGAGCATCGGGACGGGGTGGGGTGTTTAGTATATGTGACCGACATTTTGATTCATTGTGACTCATTATTAACATGTGACCTCAAACCGTTGTGGTACATTTATGTGGAGTTGGTGTTTAGCAGAGGAGATGATAGTGGTGGTCACAAATGATTTGTTGATTGTGACCAGTAAATTTGTTGGTGTGTGACCAATGAAAAATAAGTTGTGATTGATAAATACCGTGTGACCTACAAAGTAATATGTGACCTATAATTTGATGTTTTGAGATCATAAAATAAGTTGTGTGACTTATAAATTTTGTGATTTGTGACCGATGAACAAATTGTGACTTATGAAAATTTTGAATTGACCTTAATATATTCGCCGGAGTTGTAACATTTGTCGGGATCGGAACAGTCACCGGAATAAGTGGCGGCGGAACGGTCGTTGAAATAGTTGCCGGAGAAAAGTTGTGAACGGAACGGTAGCAGAAATGTACCCGGAGCGGTGGAGTGGGTAGGGTATTTATGTTATATTAGAATTAAATATTTAATAATAAATTGATTTAATAATTCATTATTTCATAAATAAAAAATTGAAAAACCTGATTTTTGAAATTTGGAACTTATTTTTGTATTTTTGAAATGGTGTAAAGTAAATCCATAACAAATGTATTGTTCCCTTTTGTTTTCCCTAAACAATTACGAGCCCGGGAACCGGTTACGGATTTCACCTCTGATTGTCCGGTTTAACCAAAGTCCATCGGTTTTCAGCTGGGACCCGGTTTCAGATAGAACCGGACGTTCCGGTCCGTTTTCGATAACATAGTTTAAAAGGAATAATAGAAAAGAAATCGATTGCCCCATTTGTATTTGACCAACTCTGGAACTAACTTTAACGGCATCAGAAGCATCGTAAGGTACCCGCATCTCTTTCTCAATTTTATGTTTTTTTTTTGTTTGGAATTTAATGCATAATCAAAAGATTTTTTTTTTCTTTTTTTGGGATTAAATTATGGAATTCCAAGATGTTGCATCGATTATTCCGCTCAATTTCCTATCTGAAGCTGTATGTTTTGTTGAAATTTATCGCGTCTATAGCTGATTTCAATGTGACGTTTTCAGTATTGATTAATTAGTGTGACTGGGTAAACTTACTCGAATCTTGAGTCTTGAGTCATATATTGAAGACTGTAGTTTGTCATATAGTTGCGTGCACCATTCTTGAAGTGATGATGTAATATGCCTTCAATATGAGCTGAAATAGATTGTGGAACTCAAGATTACCTACCGTCACTTGGTTATATTAATTTTTTTCATTCAATTTTTAGTTGTCTAAGAATTTGATTTTAACAGAAGTTATTATTTATCACATAAAGTCCTGAACCTAATGTGTTGCACTTCGTCTTGCTAGGTGTTTGGATTCTTTCTTGTTAGTCCTAGATTAGCTTTAATTCATGTTCTATCAGATATTTTTGTTGGAGGGACCTTTCTTCACCTAAACTAAATTAAACTGGAGAGAAAATCAGACCGGCCAGAATGGTGGACCATGGGAAGGAAACCACTCTTCAATTTGCACCCTTTCAGAGTGCCGTGGATGAGGGTTTTTGGCGTAGGTTGTCTTCATTGAAGCTCAACAAGCTAGGACTCGATGAGTCTCCTATTCCAATAACTGGTAAACTGTCTGATGTTACATTTGACTTACATTTACATGCCTGGAAGTCTTTCTGTCTTTTGGCTGTTTATAGCCTGTCATTAGAAGGTTTCAATTTGTTGGAGGGAATTTTGCATCTTGTGATATTTGAGGATTATTTTCTGTCTTGATAACCAGTTAAAGATCAAACTGAATATAACACAAATCATGCTTGGCCCTAGAGTATACTTGCACACATTGCAAGTGTAGAGGTTGCTAAAGCTAGAGAGAAAGGATTCATGCTGGTCTGTGGATTTATCTGTTGGCAATGTTTTCTCTGAGGGAAACAGGGTAGTGTAAACTAGAAAGTGATGGGAAAATGTGTATTTTCCATTTATGAAACACGTTATTGTCAATACTTGCATGATGAATAAATGTATTAACCAGAGTTATTAAGTTTGTGAATTATAAAATATAGATGGAAGCTCTTAGGTACGAGGTGTTTGCATAAATTTTAACAGTGCTTAATGCTTTGCCAAGGCTTGAAAGCCTTAAATTCTATTGGACATCCTTTCTTATTTGTCAATCCTGGAGAAAATGTAACTTCGTTTGAAAATTTATAAGAAACATTATTGTATGTAATTTTGGCCAATAATGGATGATGTGAAAAAAAGGATGGCATTGACTATTGGGTAATGAAAATATTTTTGTGGGTGTGTGGCACACTGAGGTTCTTAGAAGGGTTTTCATATGGTTAGATGGCTGTTTTTAGCATTAAAGGAAAAAAGAGTTTTGGAAGGCGAGCGGCAGAGAGAGTAGGTCAGGGCCATAAAAGTCTTGTATGAGATCCTAACAAAGTCATGTAAAACTCAATTATCTCTTAATCTAGGTTTCTTTGGCTCTTTAATCATTGTTGTAGTTCACAATATGCATTCCATGCCTTGTTATCTATATATAGGTACTGAATAGTATGATACACTACCGTAAATTTTACACTTTTCGTGTGGATAGTTTTGGCTGGGCTATATCGACTACAGTGCAAACAAAGTGAAATAATGGGTGCATAAAAACAAGTGGTCTGCCAACCATGAACTGGTCTTAAACCTTTGCTATAGTTATATTTCTTGTATTCTTTGTTTCCTATCTCTGATCTCACTCCTGATGAATGAAAAGCACAATATCCTGTCATGATGTGAGCATAGTATTGCTTCTTCTGATTTCATGTCAGGTTATTTTGCACCATGCTCACATCATCAAGTGTCAAGTCATTTAACTCTTCTTGCCGAATCTTTACCTACTGAATCAAGTGAACAATCATCGGTGCCAGAACCAAGCCGTGGGAATAGGAATAGGTGTTCTGTCCCTGGCATTCTCTACAATACAAATACATATGAAGGCTTCCAAGCTCTTGACAAGCAGAGCTTAGTTGAGGCAGAAGCGGAGAAGGTAGCTTAGTTGTCCATTTCAATATGCAATTTATGTCTTACATTATTCTTTGTAATGAACTTTCAATTGTTTGGGATACTTTCCATGCCATACTTGAAACTACTAGCCTAACCAGATAGAAGGCGGATTACCCAGGTGGTGAATATGCATCTCATATCACCTTATTTCTCTTTAAATGTCAGATCTGGGAGGACATTCGTTCTGGAAAAGCTGAGGAGGATAGCAGAATTCTTTTAAGATTCCTTGTTATTTCATTTGCAGACTTAAAGAAATGGAGCTTTCGTTACTGGTTTGCTTTCCCTGCTCTAATGCTTGATCCTCCTGCAACCTTGGTTACTTTGAAGCCAGCTTCCCACTTGTTTAGCTTAGAAGAGGTGATACCAATATTAATAATATTGAGAATATTTTTAGCTGCTTATTCATAAATTGTTTTTAATTTAAAAGATACTGTTGTGGCTTATAGGCTGAGTCCCTAGCGGCTGCTTGTAATGAGTGGCGTAACTTGTCCTCAACAACAGGTAAAAGATTTCGTGAGCATTTGTTGATCCATTGTCAATGTTTTTCTTTGTATTGGTGGTTTAAATCCTCTAGTTTCTTGCAGATATTCCATTCTTCCTGGTTTCTATTGATTCGAACTCAATTGCTACGGTTAGGCATCTGATTGACTTTGAAGACTGCCGAAGTAATGGTCATAAGGTCTGTCAATATAATACCACTTACATAGTAGGAAACCTATATCTATATGATTATAGTATTATATATTAATTAAAATGACTGTCCTAGTACTGACAAGAACAAATGGAACTCTATATTAGCTTCAATTGGTCATAATGGAAGAAACATTTAATAAACATAAACGCATGTCTATATTCCATGCAGGTTCTGTTTGGGTTTTATGACCCTTGTCATCTTCCAAATAATCCCGGTTGGCCTCTTCGAAACTTTCTATTATATATTCACGTAAGATGGGGTCTTGAGAAAGTTCCATTTTTGTGCTACCGTGAGAACCGTGGTTTTGCAGATCTTGGACTGTCCTTGGTGGGTGAAGCATTGATATCAAATTCACAAGGTACTGTAGTGGTAATTGAGGAACAACTCTTTTCGTGATTCACTTGTCTTATATAGGTAATTGCAATTATTATACAATCAGGGATTCCTGAAAAATGTGAACTTCTTTGTTTAGGTTGGAAAACCAATCATAAAAAGCCAAATGCTGTGGGTTGGGAAAGTAACAGAGGAAGAAAGGTTCCGAGATTTATCAGCCTCGCTAACAATATGGATCCAACTAGGTATCTTCTATAAATTATCACTTCACCTACAGAACAGTATTTTTGGTATTTTCCTTACTGCTTTGTGGCTCATTATTAACAGGTTGGCCATATCAGCTGCTGATTTGAACTTAAAGCTAATGAGATGGCGTGCCTTGCCTTCATTAAACCTCGATGTCTTGTCTTCGGCAAGATGCCTCCTCCTTGGAGCTGGCACGCTTGGATGCCAAGTTGCTCGAATGCTTATGGTTAGCATTTGAACATTCGAGACTCAGTTAAAATTATATCATTGTTGAGCTTGGTAATCAAAAGCTTATATTTTGCAGGCATGGGGTGTCAGGAAAATTACCCTGCTTGATAGTGGCAAGGTGGCTATGTCTAATCCACTACGGCAGTCCCTGTATACCTTGGACGACTGCTTGAATGGAGGTGAATACAAGGTGACTGCAGCAGCGGAGAGTCTTAAACGAATCTTTCCTGCAGTTGTAAGTAGTTTCTGCTTAAATATATTTATTGGTTTTATTTGTTCAACAATTGGATGTGAATTATTATCATTTTTTTTTTGTCAGGAAGCAGAAGGTGTTGTGATGGCCATTCCAATGCCCGGGCACCCTGTACCTTGCCAGGAAGAAAATAGTGTTATTGAGGAATGCAGACGACTACTCAGTTTGATTGATTCTCATGATGCCATCTTTTTGCTAACTGATACACGTGAAAGTAGATGGCTTCCAAGTCTTCTTTGTGCCAGTGCTAACAAGGTTTATCTCTTTAGTTTAATCCTACTTTCAGTTTAAGAATGAGAATTTTATCCCTCGTGCTACTCCAATGCAATCTTTTTTGCATATTTCCTGTGCTTTTTGTTTTTTTCTTGGTTATACCTTGGTGTCATCTCGTTTGGGATTTCCAACTTCAGATAGGAAATCATGTTTTTTCAGTATACTCTTTTTGAAACAAACTTGTTTGCTTCATCACAGATCACTATTACAGCAGCTCTAGGGTTCGACAGCTTCCTAGTTATGCGTCATGGAGCTGGTCCTCAGAGCTCTAACCATGACATAAAAGCAGAAACTCTGACTGATTTATCTGCTCAAATGGGAACTGTCTCCCTCGACGACAATGGGACTAGACAAAGATTGGGTTGTTACTTTTGTAATGACGTGGTTGCTCCAGTTGATGTAATAATTAAAGCAAACTGATATAAGTTTTCACTTTTCACATTCTTTTTATTTCAACCTCATTGATTATTATGGCCTTTGTGCAGTCAACCACCAATCGGACCTTGGACCAGCAATGCACTGTTACTCGTCCAGGGCTTGCTCCTATTGCATCATCACTTGCAGTTGAACTTCTTGTAGGAATCCTGCATCATCCTTCTGGGTAAGTTCAACAAATCGTAATGCTACATGAAAGTTGAGAACTTTAAAATAGAGAATTAGTTTGTTATTCTCTCCTTTTAAAGCATTGTACTTGTTTAGGATATTTACCAAAGCTGAATTTGCAAACTCAACTGATTCTTCAAGCACCGAGCAGCCTCTTGGTATCTTGCCCCATCAGATTCGAGGCTCCCTTTCTCAATTTTCTCAGATGACACTTGTGGGTCATGCCTCAACTAGTTGCACAGCATGTAGCTCCACTGTAAGTATCAGCTCCTTGACACACGCACTTAAAGCAGTAGTATATTTTGCCAATCTTGTTTTCTGGTCATTTTCTTGGTTATGACTCCACTCTAATTGATAATTTTTCTTTCTTTTTGCACCAATTGTGTAATATGGATTCTGAAACATGTTTTTGAATATTCTGCCCGAAATTGCCACGTTGATGTCTCGTCTTTCATTGTGAAATTTAATGTTGTTCAGGTGGTATCGGAGTATCAGAAGAGGGGGATGGAGTTCATACTTGACGCCATTAACCATCCTACATATCTGGAGGACGTTACTGGATTAACAGAGCTGATGAAGTCAGCTGGCAATTTTGAAGTAGACTGGGATAATGAGGATGATGATGAGTGTGTTGAAATCTAATTGCCTTACCTTGTATAGATATACACAAACTGGACTGGGATATTACTAATTAGTCAATATATTATTTGAGGATGTTTCATTGGCAAGCCGCATTGATCAATGGCAAATGTCCATTGTTTGACAAAATAAATTTAGAACACCAATAAAATTTAAAATATAAAATGATATATATATATATAATTTTTTTTTTTTTTTTGGGCATTGGGAAAAGATGATAGGCTCCCCTCCACCTCACTCATTCTAGAAGGGAATAGAAGAATTTACCTGTAAGTGGGGGGGAGGGGAAAACTGAATTCTGTTAGAGAGTAGATCTATAAATAGAGGGGCAATCCAGAATGGTGGTATGCAAATATTGTGTATTGGTTTATCCAATTGGGAGAGTTACAGCCCTCTCGAATGGCTGATTGTTTCCTTTAATTCTGTAATTCAGTTCTTATCCAATTAAATACACAGTTTCATTCCCGTTTTCTTATTCTGCTCTTGTGAACCAGCCAGGATTCTATCAAAATGGTATCAGAGCATTCGATTCTAGGGAGAATGGCAACAAAATTCAGCAAGGAAATCGAAGAAGAGTCAGCTATTACATTTGATGAAGAAAAGCAATTAGAAGATCGAGTTAATAAATTGGAAGCGAAGATGGATGTACTGCAATCAGAATTTGAGGCAGGGAAATCTGAAATTAAGAAGGCAATGTCTATCATGATGGAGAAGTTCGATTTGATGATGAGAAAAATGGATGGGCAGCAAAGAGATAGAAATGAGGAAATGGCGGAGGTAGGACGGGTTTCTGTGAACTGGCCGAACCAGGAGAAGATTTCTGTGGCTGAGCCGGAAAGGGAGAGGAGGGTAAGAGAGACAACCGAGAACTCACCTGAGCCGGCGAATTCTAAAGCCCATTTGCCGGTAAATCTAACTCGAACCCCTGGGAAATCGGAAATCTCACTCAAAACCAACGAAGTAGGAGAAGCTGCCATTGCTCGGGATAGCGCAATGGTGTTCGCCTGGAAGGGTGGAACGCTACAGGAGTACTGGCGGTGTACTGAACGGGCTCTCAACTGGGGACCTGGTAGCGAACCCGATTTGATTGTGGATGATGGTAGAGATATGGAAGATGCTAATGGGTTGAGGCCGATGGTAAAGCTAGAGGATTTGGGCTTTATTATGGAGGTGGTCCAACAAGAGGACTGTAGAATTTCAATCAGGCTAGCTGAAGTTGGAATGGGCCTAAATAGAATAAAGATAAGAGGCCCAACAACTACATACTGCCCTAAAAACCATCATATTACTCCAGTTTTAAGCCCCGGTTATACTAATCTGCTGCAATCTGGGAAACGTTTATACCATAAATGGAGGGAGAAGAATAAAAGTGGCATCACCATACAAATAAAGGGGAAGCGGAGATACGGGGCATGTCGGATTACAACATTGGGAATCCCTGCAGCTGGAGAAGTAATGGGTTGGCTGAACATGAGCATATGGGGGCGATTAGGTGAGTTTGGATGGATATACCTTGTCTTGGTTGCACGGGAAAAATGCGAGAAATTGGTTCTACAGCTGGGAGCAACTTTGGCAGCGCCTATTGCTACGTTTTCACCCAACATAAGAGGGAAGCCTCTGCGACAATTTCCTCGCTGTGAATCAAAACCTTAATCCGAAGGCAGCCATGAACCAGCCATGAATGTTTATTGGTAGCCGCAAATGCAGAACCAGGAGTAGCTCAACAGAAGTTTCGACAGGGACAGCTCCATGGCAGAAGTAAAAATGCTCTGATCTTCACCTTGAGGACAAGGTGATTTGGAAACCCGGGGTATTGATAGGCTCCCATCCACCTCACTCATTCTAGAAGGGAATAGAAGAATTTACCTGCAAGTGGGGGAGGGGAAAACTGAATTCTGTTAGAGAGTAGATCTATAAATAGAGGGGCAATCCAGAATGGTGGTATGCAAATATTGTGTATTGGTTTATCCAATTGGGAGAGTTACAGCCCTCTCGAATGGCTGATTGTTTCTTTTAATTCTGTAATTCAGTTCTTATCCAATTAAATACACAGTTTCATTCCCGTTTTCTTATTCTGCTCTTGTGAACCAGCCAGGATCCTATCAAAAGATAATGTCATTTAGGGGTAACTCAAAATTCTTCTCTTTATAACTTCAGGTGCGCATATAAATTTTTGAAATAAAAAATATTGTATATCATACTGAGAACATAATAGTAAGGACGTTATATGATTGAAGCACGGTCCTTTGGACTCATAGCTCTTGGAGGGCTTAGGTAGGCCCTAACACTGTAGCAGGCCGTGCCAGGTTTGGCGCTATGGCCGTGGCATCTTTTACATTTGTCGGAACTAGAGATAGGGGGCGGGTTCGGGGCGCTGGCTTGCCCCATTTCCTGTTCCGTTTATTTTTATTTTTTTCAAAAATTTTCAGTTAACTATTTTTTTTATTTTTTGCGGGATGGGTTCGAAACATTTCGGGGCGGGACGGGACACCCCTCCCCATCCTACCTTGCCCCGCCCCACCCCACCAACCCGTCGGAACGAGGGCGAGACGGGACGGGACGAGTTTTTTTGCCATCACTAGTCGAAACAAAATTTTGAAAATGTTATATACAAAACGTGACTTATATTATTACATTTTAACTTAAAAGAAAAAGGGTCCCACTGGGTATCGAATGGGAGGCCCTGGCCAGCTTGGAGTCATTGGTAGAAACTACAAAGTAAAAAATCTGTGGAATCTGGCAGAGATGACGGCTCTTTCTATTTCTAGAGGCTTTGTAATTTCCCCAATTCTACCTTCTTTAACGAGTTTCGGTTCGATCAATCTTGTCAATTTTCCATTTTCCTATTACAAACTGAGAAATTCAAGTAAGCCCTCCTTTTTCTGCCCACCAATTCGTCTTCCTGTTACAGTTACGACGGCGGCAATGGCCAGTGATCAAAGTACGGCGAAAACCGTTGACTCCGTGCCAAATTCTTCGATGAAGCTCCTATTTGTCGAAATGGGTGTTGGCTATGATCAACATGGGTAAATCAATTCCCTCATCTCTTACCACTCACACGCACGCACGCGCGCACGAAGATGCATTTTTATGTATGGTGTTCAATGTGAAAATTTTGATGGACAAACAGGCAGGATATTACGTCAGCTGCAATGCGGGCTTGTAGGGATGCTATCTCTTCTAATTCAATCCCTGCTTTCAGGAGAGGTATTTCTTCTTGTTCCTATTTGTTGTTTTAGTGATATTTTTTGGGCTATCCGTATATTCACGTGAGTTTATGTAACCTGTATATTAGATTAGTAGTGATGTAATAGATACATGACCTAAATTATTGTTTTTCCTTGGTACCTTCAACCTTGTTGGTATATAAGTATTGTGGCTCATGATCATTGTATATGTGGAGTTGTTTACTGAAGTCTATCAACTATAAGTTACAATTGTTTGATTAGTGTGTATTGAACTCACGTCAAAGAACTTACTTAATTTATTGAAATGTTGTATTTTGTAATTTTCTGGGTGCTGGAATCGAGATGGTAGGAGTTTCTTTCTTCCATTTTTCTATTTTCAGGAAGAAATGGTCTTTTTTTTTTTTTAAATCTGATCGGCTCCTATTTCCTCACTTAAATTGCGACAATATTCAACTTGCGATTTTGATCCTGTGAATGGGATTTTTGGAAGCATGCTTGCTATGTGTCTAACGTCTGTCATTTTGCAGAAAGTTCAAAATTTCTAGTGCTTGTTTCATGTTACATTTTGTCCATAAAATAGGAATTAATATGTGAATAATTTATCTGTTTTTACTTTTTTCAATAGAACAATGGTAATTTGTTAGTTATCCTGGCTCTTGATCAAGATTCAGTTTTTACCTGCAAGAACACTGGAAGGATGTAAACTAGATCAATTTTGTATATGTAATTGCAATATCATATATCCATTGTCCCTATTTAGGTATGTGCCGCTACGTTATGACTTGGTTTGGTGTAGGCTGTTACATGTTGCTTGTGGCTGGATTTGTTGCCTTGATTATTTTCATACGATGTTATCTCGAGGGGCGGACGCAGAACTTTAAAGTTAGGGGGGCACAATCGAACTTGCAAAGAAGTTGAGAGAAATTTTACAATCGAAAATTTAAGTCCAAAAAAATCATACCCCATATAATTTGCATCCGAAAATTTACATAGGATATAACTTTTTCGGATGTAAAATTTCGAAATTTTTTTATGTTTTCCTAATAAAATGATGAAAATTATATTGAGAAATTTGTATTGCAAAAATAATAAATGTTAATGTAATAATTAATTTTTTTTAAAAAAAGCGTGTTAGACATCTTTCTTTAAGACTCACGTTTAAGATATCTGTTTGGACTATTCGATATGCCCATAATATAGTTTTCGAAATAAATTTTGAGACGATATAAGCAATTTGTTGATTCGATTAGCGTACGATCGTCGAATTTTTTTTAAAAATTAGCATGTTATCGAAATTCAAATTTATTGCGATTTTGCCCCTGTTTAGTAGAGATTAAAATCAAATTTTTAGTAAATTTTGATAAAAGTTAAATAGTTATGGATTCCATGAAATATGTCATTAAAATTAATTGTTAACTTTGATTTATATTAAAATTTAGACCCCCCGGGTCCTCCAGTGGTTATCTCCTTTTATAAGTTAAATTATTGCCTCAAGTGGGGAAATATTTTACCTTTTGTTTTGGGGGTACAGGGTCTATACCTGGTGTTTCCTTTGATGAGATGAAACTGCAGATTAAGCTGGGAGTTCCTCGACCTCTACAGCATCTTTTGGATATTGAGAAGGTCAAATCAGTTTTCCCTTAGTAAGTATCTTACACTTTTGAGTTATAATATTCTCTTCATAGCTGTTCATCATGGGTAATTGAGGATCTCTGACCATTTTTACTTAACACAGTGGAGCAATATCAAATGTTGAGGTTGTAGATGGTGGTCTAATATGCTCGAGTGGTGTGCATGTGGAAGAAATGGGAGATAAGAATGATGACTGTTACATTGTAAATGCAGCTGTTTATGTTGGTTATTAAATTTCCATGTCAATCAGAAACAAAAAGTTAGTTTCCTCTTCCATTCTTCCCCTTTGTACTTCAATCCTGCCAAATTCCATGCACTGTTATGCTTCAAAAGATAATTTTGTTTGCGGCTCCAAGTGCTTTCTGTTTTAATGGTTGGACTTTTGGTTTTTACATGTCAATTTTCAATCAGGAACTATTGTTTTGCAAATTGTCTACGGAGTAAATCGAGTCTTTCATTTATTAGCAGATTTGTAAAACTGATTACTTTTTCATGCTCGTATGTGACCTTTTTCTTTGGGGTGGTGGTTCGGAGGGGGGGGGGGGGGTTGTGGAACCCCTACCTGTTTCTTGAATAATTATGAAGACAGAAAAGGTTGATTTTACACGCATGATAGCATTCATTTCAGCACAAATGTCTGAATATTAATGAAAATTATGTCTCTTTTGGTAGATCTAACTGCAATTCCTGCAACATGTTCTCTGTAATTATGTATTAGCTCCATGGTGAGTTCATTTGATCAATATTAACGCTCATAAAATAATGTAAACTATTAACTACTATTACTTGATCCCTTCTTATTTTCTTCTGAATTTTTTCTGACCCAAGCTAATTAGGATTCTATTCAACATAAAATTATCATTGCAAGGCTGATATTTTCACTAACTAGTAATTCAGCTATGAAGATAAATTATCAGAAACCTCCTGAATAGCTAGTTAATTCGGGAGAATATGAATTCTTAGTCTAGGGGTGTGTTTGATACATATTATTGAGGAAAAATGTATTTTAAATAGTGATATGATGGAAAATATGTGGTTAAAAAGTAAGGAAAAGTTATTGATGTGATGGAAAATATTATTTTATTGATAAATGTGTGGTTGAAAATGAGTTTTGAAAGAATGTATTTTGGAAGAATGTGTACCAAACAGGGGCTAGATATATCTCGAAGCGTTCTTGCTTGAAATCAAGCAGCTACTATAATTTAAAATAGTCATCCTCATAAGAGAAGTGCTGCCAGAAAAATTTGGTTCCAAGTGTCGGGCAATCCAGGAAGGCACCAGTGGTTGCAACATATACTTGAATAGATTCCATATTTCGTAGGGTGAACATCTTTCCTCAGCTGTGAGAGAGTCGTTATATCAATCAGGTAAATTGGTTTCTTTACTGTACTCAATACTCCGTTGACAATGGCTGCAACTGGTGGCGACCGTGCTGGATAGGCTGATCCTTTAAGCGGTTGTTGCACCCCAACACAGTTTGATTTTGAACCTCATATATGGCCCCTGTTTCACATATTTAAGGCGATATGAGCAATGGAATTTCCCGGCTGTTAAGTAAAAAAAACTTTGATCCTCTACATTAGGCTGTCCATGATTATTCTGAATAAGCGTGTGTTTCAACTCTTGATCAAATCTTCTGTAAGGATAAAAATGCGAAGAGAAAATTATCCCTTTTTTAGAAGGTATCATAGAATGCTTACTGATAGTGAGTGTGAAAAATTCCCTGGAAAAAGACTTATTTTATAGGGGTTGACATTCTGCTCAACCCATGAGCCCAAGTTATCAAACATTTGGAAAATGCCACAAACCTGTCCATATCTCTGGTTACATTAGAACCATCTTGAATGAAATCCCTTCAGAAATGCATAAAATGGCTATGGTGAAAAAGGATCATGCTTAATCATCTTCTTTAATTTTTATTATTGATCCTCAGTGCTAGGACTATTGTGTACGTTCTATACTAAACCCATATAGTGTGAGAATTTCCAGGATAGAAAGAGGAGGTAAAATATTTCTTTCCTTTCCATCTCTTTAGGAAGTCAGCTCCATAAAACCTTGAAGGAAACATTATTCAAGAGTTATAAAACAACCATTAGTTGGCGATTATAATTGTGTATGAGGATGATTTACCTTGATAAGTCACAAGCATCAGGTTTCCAAGAGTACTGAAGGTACTTTTTATCAGGATGGCCATATTTTTGGCAATTGAAACCGGGATCAATAAAGGGACAGCTTGAAGATTCGTAGAGGAAATGAAGAATTGGACACCCAGTGGCCACAAAACAAATTGCATCCTCTTGCAAGTTGTTCACTCACATTGCAAAGTAACTTGGCCGTTGCATAGGAAAAGAGTACTGCATTACAAGGCTTTGTACTCGAAAACCATTGTCTAAGATTTTAAGATATGCTTGGAATGGTGAAGAAAAAATTGACCCTAGTGCATTTGTTTTTATACTAGGAACATGAATACATTGAATCCACTGATAGATTACATTAATTTGGACTTTGTATTCCAAATATGCAGATACTCTATACAATGAGATTGGCGAATATGAGGAATGAATAATTCTTTGAATTTGAGATTTCGTAAACCTGAGTTATATTTAATGCATTTTTGGCATGTAAAAATAGTAAAAATTTTAATTCAGATCTTGGAGTTGTGGTTAGTGGACTCGAATGAACTATAACATGTTCTAACATCCTTTTTCGCCACGAAGGAAATTACTTGGTCCAAATCTACTTGAGAACATAAATTCGTCATATCTCAAATTTTAGTTGATCAGGGTTACGAACTTAAGGTCTGCATATATCGAGTCAAACAATGACTGTGCATGTACAAAGTAAAGACATAACAAGCAATAACTCTTGTATTAACAACTTTTCTGTTATATATGAATGCCAATAAAAAAAATAATGGTACAATAACTATTCCTTATTACATAAACAGTTGTTTTCAGTTCGAAGAATCCCACAAATGTACAGCCAGTAGAAAAATAATTCAACAGAAAAAAAAAAAAAAAAAAAAAAAAAAACTACTGTGGCTAGCAATCTTCTTACACTGTGAGAGCTGCATACAAAAGCTGATTCCAAGTATCGGGCAATCCTGGAAGGCACCAATGGCTACAATCAACACCTGAATGATCACCGCTATAAGCTGAAGGATGAGCATCCTTCCTTAATTGGGAGAGTGTTGTGATGTCAAGTAGGTATACTGGTTTCTTGATTTGGCTCAATACTTTGTCAACAACAGTAACCTCTGGAGGTGTTCCTGCTGGATATGTCGACCCTGATAATGGTATTTGTTCACCGTTGCAGTTCTTTGATGCTGAACTCCAATCTCTACCCCTGTAATTACTCAATTCCAATCAAAATTTAAGCGTTTTTATTTTCTGGGAATTGTTTGTTGATAAGCTTTCTTGATTTACTTACTGATAGTGAGTAGGAGAAATTCCTTGGAAGAAAACTTTAGTCTTGATGGGATCAACATTGAGGTCAACCCATCGGCCCCAGGTTGTCAAGCCTTTGTAGAAGGCCACTAGTCTGTCCATGTCTTTGGACACGGTCGAGCCATCTTGTACATAGTCCCACCTGCAACAACGATCATAGTGTATATAGGTATGTACGTAAGTGAATATGTGTGTGATTGTTCGTGTGGATATTTGTGAAGAAGGAAAAGGGAAATAGAGTAGAATACGCTTGATCGTTTCCTGTGTGAGTCCACCAATGCCATGTATTAAAAATGAGCATGTCCATTCCTTTCCATGCATTGCCTTGTTGAATGGAGTCCAATTTCAAGACTCGGCCTATACTTTCTCGTGTTATATCTACCAAATATGGCGATCTGTAAAGATAAATAGTAACGCCATAGTCCTGCACATAATATAACAATTTATTTATTTCATTTCCTTTTTGTTGAGGGAATGGTATATCTGGTCTCGTTAATCATATTACAATAATAGAAAGTGACCAAACATCACCTTAAATTAATTACTCAATGATTGGGGGGGTACAGACAATAATACTTATAATTTCATCCAATTAATTGCTGGCGCCACAAATAGGGAATAAACTGAATGACACTTTGGGCACAATTAGTTTATATTAACCCAAAGTTTTTTCATACTTTCTAACGACGTGTTCTTCATAAAATCACTATTTAAAACAATGTTATTCTAAAAAAATGCCACCAAACAGGGGCTTGAATTCTTACATTATGGGTAAAAATCAGATTTTAAAACTTCGTAAAATGCTGATGAACGATCGTGTCTTATTCAATGTGTTCACTGACCTCAAAGGTCACAGAAGAAAGTGATTGTTGCCTTGCAAAGCTGATCTTAGAATTTGGTACAGCAGCATGAATCATACAAGATAGAGATTCCCACTGGTTCAAACTCAGTGAGTCACCAACAAACATAATCTTTTTCCCTCTCCATGTTGTAAGAAAATCCTCTCCATCGAATCTGAATCACAACAACATTAAAAGGTTCAAATGCTTTCAAACATTGAATAATCATACGAAAACACAAACTATATATTTACCGTGGCAAGTCACATGAGTCGGGTTTCCAAGAATACTTGAGGTACTGATTATCGGGTCGACCATATTTCTGGCAATCGAATTCCGGGTCTATGAAGGGGCAGCTTGAGGATTCATATAGAGGATATGAAGCATCAAACACCCATTTGCCCTGAAACAAATTGCACCCACTGGCTAACTCTTTACCTCTGAAATTACTACTAACATTATATACCTGCTCTCCTCTTACATTTGGCACCACCCCAGATGCCAAAACCAAAACTTGAAGAACCCAAACACTCAAAACCATAGTGGGTTTTGCCGTTTTGGTACAGAAGAAAAGCTGTTTTCAAATTCATGTACCTATGCAGCTGTGTATATATATATATATATATTTATGTTATTTTTTTTTCTTTAATGTGGGGCTGTAGTTTGTTATAACATATATGGATTATTGAACATATAAATAGAATAATGTATTCTTTACGTCTGAAATGAGTTGGAAAATCTTGGAAGGATCGGAGTAAGAAAAGTGTAAAATGATGTGAGGGTGGGCCTGTGCTTTGTTGGGGACTTGTCGTCTTGGGAAATCCCCTGGTGTCTTTTTCATGTCACGGGCGTTCAGCATACAGATTGACATTGTGAAACCGTCGGCCAAACGTTCTGTCGACTCGTGTTTTCTAACGTGTTCGATGTGCCAAACTTGAAGTTACTGTTAAAAGAGAAGTTATTTATAGTATTGAATTTACTGAGTTACACATATAGGTATGCATGTGGCGGCGGAGGTTGTTTCACATTAATCGACTCACAATCGATTATGTCAATTAGATCGGGCCAATCAAATTAAACACGTTCTCGTACTTTGCCTCGGGGTTTCAATAGCTACTGCCCATCTTGGTCCATTAGTTTCCTCTATATACATGTGAGCTCAATTCACAGATAAGTATTCTAACTTCTAACCAAATTCTCACTTATTTCTTTTGAATTCATTCTTTCTCCTTTCGACGGTGACTTGATCGTTGGATCTTTTTCTCAATTGAAGACCTTTGCACCATAACGATGTATTTCAGAGTGTAGGTAACGTTTAAGTGGACGTTGGAGGTGGTCGGGACTTTGTTGACCGTTGAATCAATGGCTGAAGACTGACGAAACTGAAGTGAAAAGGGTTGCAATATGATTTGCTTTCTTAACAACCATTAATCGCTAAAGCAAGTTGTCAAATGAAGAATTATTGAAATTATGACGTGATATTGGCACTTTTTGAGTATGGATTTGTTAAAACAAACAATAATTCTTCATCCCAACGCAACAATCAAAACCAATTTATAGTGTGGTCGGACCACTTTTAGAAGCAATAACATATGATTCTTCAATGACTTTGGGATAAAGGAACAAATTCAAATTATTAAAGGAAACGGATTTTTGTAGTTGTCCCTCTCTTCTTTTGTTAATTCATAGTTTGTGAATTTAGATCATGTTTTGTGGGGCATGGTCCCACATCCATAGATTGAATTACAATTCACTCATATCGTCAAATTTCAAACACGAGAGTAATGCAATAGAGAAGCTAAAGTTATGATTTGTCATAATTTTAAGCCCATAAATAAAAAAATCAAATCAAATTTATTTTTTTAATTAAAATACTAGAAAGTAGAAATTCTATACATGTTCGAAGAATAATGAAACTTGTACAGAGCTACTAGGTACGAGTACACATGCCCCTTGGCACTATAAGGACCATGTAGGGCTCACATTGCCTTGGTAGTTAGAGATGTCAAGACGGACGGGTCAGCCGACCCGTGAAAATCTGCTTGAATTGACCCGAGACCCAAGAAGGGCGGTTTACAGGTCAAGGAGGTGTGACCCACGAGCTTCGAGTGTTGTACCGCGGCCCGTGAAAAAAAATATATTATAGTTAAGTAGGTGTCAACCTAGTTGGGATGTACTTAAACTATAAATTATAGTACAAGTAGGTACCAACCTAGTTGGGATATACTTATGCTATAAATACTTGATAATAGTAAATAGAAACGCATTTAGTTATTATTTGTTTAAATTAAATTTAACTTTGCAAAGTTATAAATAATTCATGTAATATTAAATTTGAATTTTATGTAAACATTTCTTGGTATAAATATGAATTTATCATTCATTTTGTTCAATTCTTAGTTTATATTTAACAAAAAAAATATTTTTTGCTATAAATATGAAAAATTCTATACTTTTATAATTTTATTTATACAATCATACGAGCTAAATTGGAACAAATCGTAACTCGCATGGGCTCTGACTTGGATGGGTCAACAAGCAGGCTTGAGTTATAGTCCAAAATTGTGGGCCGACCTGGAACCCGTAGCCGGCGAGTTTTTTTCTTTTTTTTTTTTTCACACGAGCCATTACCGGGCTAATATGTTGGCAGACCGATCGGGCCCGGATAACTCGGATTGACACCTTTATTGGTAGGGTAGCATTATCGAAGATTGAAATACCCAAAAAATATTACAGGTATTTTTTATTTGTACCAACTACCAATCATCAATTTGTAATCACTTCGGAAGAAATT
Organism: Fraxinus excelsior; assembly: GCA_019097785.1. Classification (NCBI taxonomy): domain Eukaryota; kingdom Viridiplantae; phylum Streptophyta; class Magnoliopsida; order Lamiales; family Oleaceae; genus Fraxinus; species Fraxinus excelsior. The sequence continues at coordinate 15,938,335 of CM032624.1, read as the reverse complement.
GCTTTATGTCCATTTCACGCATAAGGAAATACTGCGACTTCACGGATAAGTTTGACTTGTCAGTTCCCAAGAAGAACACGACTCCTAAGTAATTGAATTTGGACCATTTTGGATTTTCCTTTTACAGTTCAATTCGAGTTCATTGGTGCATGTTTGAAAAGTAATTAAATAAAATTTTTAATAATTATAAGTAGTAGATTATATAAAATGTGTTGATAATAAGTGAATAATAATTGTCACTATTAAAATAAATGTAGATAAAACATTTTCCAGATATTTAAAAGAGAAAAAAAAAAAATTGCTGTCATAAGTTCAAATTTTTAAAAAAGTACAAACGAATCCAAATTATAACAATTAAAATAAAAAAAAAAACATAGTAATTATTAAAAATGAAAAAAATGGCTGGACGTACAGTGGATGCCTCACTGTTTAGATTTTTATATTTTATATTTTATATTTTAATTTTTAACTTTTTAAATTAGGACCCCTTTTCACTTTTTCGAAAAAATTAGGACTGTAACTGTAATTATTATTTTTTATTTAAAGATGAGAGTAAATTTGTCGTTTTATAAGATTTCAATGCAGAAAATGGATTGAAAGACTGTTTTCTGCAGTGTTTGATTTATCTAAGGAGGTATTGAACCGATAAAAGGATATAATTATTTTGTGCGAAACATGTAAATGATAGGTTATTTTGTGACGTGATTTGGGAAAATTAAATTATAAACATACTCATTTATTTCTTGAAATTACAACCAACACCCACCACGAGCCTTAAAAAATCTCATTGTACAACATGGTTATAAATCTTAATAATCAATATAATTCAGAGTGTGTGTGATGCATATTTTTTAAGCGAGAATGCATTTTTTTTTTTTTTGTGATGTGATGGTGAATATGTGATTGAAAAGCCAAAAAAAAAAAAAATTATTAATGTGATGAAAAATATTATTTTATTAAAGAATGTCTGGTTGAAAATGAGTGTGCGGCTCAAAGAGGGGCTCAACTTTATCTTAACCAAACTTTAAAATAGTTCTGTATAATTACTTATCGTCAAAATGATTTTTCATCCATCTCATTCCGTTTGAAATTTAAAGATGTGGACCACATGGCAAAATTGTGAAACAAACAATGGCTATTTATTTTTTAAAATTTCAATACCTATTCAAAACAATTTTGCCTATTTGAAAAAAAAAAAAAAAATTAAAAACAAAGTAAAAAAGTAGAGTGGCTGTAATTTTTAATACCGTATACAGAGAATAATGGCGCCAAAATCTCGAGACCATTTGAAAAGAGAGACAAGATAATGGCTTCCGTTTTATCAATAAGAACAAATAAATGTTTCACTAGTCACTTAACTTATATCTTCATCGCGTTTTATTTGTCTAGCGCAGCTAAAACTGAAATTAAAATTGGTAATTGGACCGTTGCCCCCAACGGTCCAAGAACTACAAGAATTTGGCTTGCCACTTTTTCTATTTTTTCCAAACCTACCCTCCATTGATGTTAAATAGTAAAAAATGGTTGCACACTCAAGTCGCAAATTTGTTGGGACGGGGGGTAGTTATGGAATATTGCAACTTGTGCAACCAGCCATTCTTCAACACTGTACCTGATAATGACAAAAAATTCAATTCTTGAAAAAACTAGAATCCTTCCCAAACACACTCTTATTAAATTTTAAAATACATTCGAGCGATCCCTAAAATTTAAAATGTTGCACTTCAACACTTACTAGACATGTTTCAAGTCACTGAACTTTAAAATGCATCTGAGTAGTTACTGAATTTTAATATATTGCATTCCATCACTCATTTACCATGTTTCATTAGTTATTGAACTTATACCTCCATCACACTTTACACACTAAGGCCTTGTTTGGTACGGATTAAAATCAGATTTTAATTTAAGTTAAAGGGTTCCACAACTTTTCAATCACACATTTCAAAAATTTCTATCATAATCTACTAAAAATCTAATTTTAATTCTTACCAAACACTCTCTAATTTTAAAATACTTTTCGAGTGATCACTGAACTTGATAATATTTCTAATTAAAGTTGATTTTTTATGAGATTCGATCTAAATAGAAAAAAAAAATAAAAAAAAATATATATATATATCAAATAAAGAATGAGACTCTCAATCTAAGATGAGAATATTGATTTTGATCAAGAAAATATAAATTCTTTAGTCTCAAAAGTTATGCTCAAGTGGATAAAAGAATGCTAGTTTCAAGTTGAAATAAATCTTAATTTAGATTATAATCTTCCTTTATATTGAAAAAATAAAATAGAAAAAATATTTATTTATTTTGATTGAGATGGTAGACCACAATCAAGAAAAAAAAAATCATAACTCAAACCTAAAGTGAAATTTTTTATTTAAAATCAGTAATATTAATCAAGACTAACAAAATATAATTTTTAAAATTGTCACAAGGTAATTCAAGATGAAGTAATGGCATCCTTTTCGTATATGATATTGTGTACTTAATTTTTTTTTTTTTCAATTTTTGAACAGCTAAATTCAGTGAACAAAGTTTAGTAACCACTCGAAATCATTTTAAAGTTTAATGAATAAAGCGTGAAGAATATATAAGTTCAATAATTAATGAAAGTATGAAACACGGTGAGGGAGTGATAGAATGTAATATTAAGAAAATAAAAGGATAGAACCTGCTGTAAATGGCAGGGAAGAAGAAGAATATTTTATTCATTCAATTTGAGAAATTACAATGCATATTAGTCTATTTATAGAAAAAAATAGCCAACTAATCACTACATGAAAGTCTTTAGAATTGAAGAGCTGGACTAAATTCTAACAAACCAACAACTAATAACAAACTAAAGAAGAAACTAGAAGGAGCTAGAATGAGCTGAACTGGATATTCTAACACACCCCCTCAAGATGGACTATGGAGATCAACATTAGTCCATGTTGAAGATTAAAGCATGGATTGTAGAATAGAATCAGAATTCCATCTTCTAGCATGTGTTTGTACAATGACATGGCATCCACAAGCCTTCCAACTTTGCAGTAACCACGAATAAGAATTGTATATGCTACTATATCGGGCATTAGTCTTATGTGCAGAGCATTATGAAAGACAGAATATGCTTCACTATCAACCTTCTTTTGCAGAGATCTTCAATCAGGACAGGATGTTGTAGCTCACAATAGTGGGAGACGGTCTCCTATGAAGCATCTCCTTATAGAGCTCAAAATCATTTTTAATATTATAGGTTTTGAAGTAGACATCAATGAAAGAATTGTACGTGACCACATTAGAAATAAGCTGCTGTTGAGAGGTGAGCCAACCACCAATTCCAGAACAAGGCTGGATCTGAAGCCGAAGTTATCTTCTGATTTGGCATAAATTAGAAACCATGAATTGACATCCATAAAGGAGAAGAACATAGACAATGGAATTAAAATAAATTCCATAAAAACAACTCTAATACAAAGCTAGAGAGAATAGAAGAAACATCTCTAGTAATTAATATGCTCAATGAGGCAGGAAATGAACGAGATCCATCATCAATGGTTGAATAACTCATTGATGAGGAAGAATTGAACAAATAAGCTTCTGTCAATTGCTGTGAAATCAGGTCATTGACGAAGATGAATTGATTTGGTTTTGAATTTGTATGGATATAGAAGCTACCAGCATGTTACATCTTACAAAGAAAGAAGAAGATGATGATTGCAGGAACCTCATCGCTCTGACACCATATTAAGAAAATAAAAGGATAGATCCTGCTGTGAATGACAAGGAAGAAGAAGAATATTTCATTCATTCAACTTAAGAAATTACAATGCATACTAGTCTATTTATAGAGAAAAATTACAATGCATACTAATCACTACATGGAAGTTTCTAGAATTGAAGAGTTGGACTAAATTCTAACAATTCAACAACTAATAACAAACTAAAGAAGAAACTAGAAGGAGCTAGAATGAGCTGAACTGAATATTCTAACATGTAACATATTAAATTTCAGTAATTTCTCAAAAAGATTTTAAACTTACCTAACTAAAGTACAATTTGTTAAAATTTAGGAAAAGGGTAATTGACGCAAAACGTCCATACCTATGACTGATTTTGTGAAAAACGTCCTTACATTTGAGTTTTTGGTTCAGAGCGTCCATACCTTTGCATTTTCTTGCGCAAAATGTTATTTTCACCAATTTTTAACATAAAATGACCATTATACCCTCTTATATAAATACAATAAAAAAGAAAAGAAAAGAAAAATAAAGAATAAATTACAATCTGCTCCAAAACATTTTAAAAAGTGCAAATCAGTCCAAATAAATTATTAAAATATTAAAAATAATCAAAAATAAAAATAAAAACTCTCTGTGTGTCTCTCTCTCTCCCTCTCACTCAACCTCCTCCTCCACCACCACAAGAAATCTCGACCAAAACCATCGGAGCTCCTAGCCCGACGAATAGCCGTCTGCAATTAGTGTGTTGTTCAATATGTAAAACCTTACACTTCAATTTTTTAAAATTGTTATCATTATTTCTACGTTCCGTTGTGAAAGTCTTCATTTCCACGACCACAGCTACTTCACTGGCATTGTGGATTATCTCTCACCTTCAAAGCACTGTCAATATTACTCCTCAAATTTACACACAACACAGAAATTGGCCTGCTCCTATCTAATTACAACTCCCCATTCAAGACTAGGATTCAAAAGTCGAAGGAAGCTTACAGTTTTACTTCAAGAAAGGTGGATCCTTCCTACCATTTCGGCTAAGAAAAACTGTTGATGCCTCTGAAGAAAGCCAAGAAGGTAAGAAAAATTGCTGATGCCTCTGCGAAAAGATGGTGGTCGAGAAGAAGAAAACACTGGGTAGAAGGAATATTGAAATGAAGAAAATAGAAGAATTGAATAACAGGCGAGTGACTTTCTCCAAGCGTCGAGTTGGGCTTTTCAAGAAAGCGAGCGAAATATGTGTTCAATTTGGCACTGAAATCGCCATTATTATACAATCCTTAGCCGGCAGCTCGTCTGTGTAGATTCCATAATTGATCGGTTTGAGAATAAAATTACTTCTCTGAAAGACTATGCCCAAACGCCAGATTTCAAGAGGGATTATTCTGTGGTTTCTGCAAAGTTGGAGGCGGAGAAGAGGGATGGAGTGAATGATGGTTGTGAGTTTTGGTGGGATATGGAGGTGGAAGACCTTGAGATGTTCAAGGCAGCGTTGTAGGAGGATTTGAAGAATTTGAAAATCAAAACAAAACTTTTTCTTCTTCGTTAATAACAAGAAGATGAGGGTGAGAGAAAGGGAGATGGAGAGGGAGAGGAGATAGAAATTTTTTATTTTTATTTTAGATTATTTTTAATATTTTAATAATTTATTTGGATTGATTTGCACTTTTTAAAATATTTTGGAGTAGATTGCAATTTATTCTTTATTTTTTTTTCTTTTTTGTTTTGTTTATATAGGAGGGTATAATTGTCATTTTATGTTAAAAATTGGTGAAAATGACCTTTTGTGTAAGAAAATGCAAAAGTAGGGACGTTCTGCACCAAAAAATCAAACGTAAAGACGTTTTTCACAAAGTCCGTCATAGATAGGGACATTTTGCGCCAATTACTCTTAGAAAAATGCTAAAGAACAACCCTAAAATTTAATGACCATTATTTTAGAGAAAAATGATAGATGTATATTAGGGGGATGGACACCTTGATGTACCCTATAATGTACCATAAGAACAACCCTATTTTAAAAGCATTTTATCAATCTGCGAGTAAAGCGTGAGGAACGGTAAATTCAATGACGAGAAACATAACAATGATGTGTTGCAGACGCAATAATGTCAATAGTACTTTAGCTTCGCTCTCTACCTTAACTGGTTCAGGAAAGAGAACCTCGGTTTCTCTAAAACCTTCTACTTCTTCTGGATTGCTTTTCCACTACTACTTTACCCCTTTTCTTCTCTCTCTTCGACCTCTTCTTTATCAGGTAATAATCAGTCGAGTTTCAACTTTCTATTCTTATTTTTCTTACTCCATTGGTTTAATTCAATGTACTGTAGGGTGCGGATGCTAGGGTTTAATTCGATGCTATTCAGTGATTCTGGTTTATGAGTTTGTGCCCTTTTTAAATTCTCAACAATTAATTTATTTCAGAAATTATTTAATTATAAATTATATTACTGCTAAAATTAGAAATCATAATTTTATTAGCTAAATTTTGAGTTTATAAAAAAATAAAATTAATACCACAATTAAAAAAAATAAAAATTTACTATAAATGTTAATTAAAATAAATATAAATACAAATAAAGTTATATCATCGAATAATAAAAGGATGTAAAAAGGATATAATAAAAATTAAAATGAATAGGAATTCTAAAAACTCTAAAAATAATACCAAATGAATCTATTTATGTTGGAGTTGTGCTTGGAGATGCCTTAAGAAGCTAGAAACGATTTTATTGTCTTAAGAACCTAGCATTGCTGGCTGTTGGCAATTTTCTGTTTTCTTTGGTAGAGCACTTTTGATTTTGATGCCTTGATTTTGTTGAACTAATACAATGGCAGTTAGAATTGCAGATCATCATTGGGTTTGGACTTGAAACCAACATTGGTGTAAGGTTGGATAAAGGCGCTGCCTAGTGGTTAGGGCAAAGAGATATGCTTTGTCAAACCAAGAGGAACAGATCAAGGAAGTCACTCACTCTGACACAAAGCTTTCGCTTGTGTATGAGTACACCATCACCACCAGTGGAATTGCAGTTATTAAGCTGCGGCGTGTCAATGGATGATGGGTTTTATGCATGATAACTAATCCTAGCAGTCGGAAACGTGTTTGATCCTAGTTAATTTTACTCATGGGATTGTTTATAGTAGGTAATGATTTGTGAGTACAACTGGTTGCCTTTTCTTAAGTTTTTTATTACATTGTTGAAAAATATTCTTGCTGATATAATTCCAGTTTTGAGTGTAAAGTTAACTCTTCAATCTTTTCAAATTTCCCCAGAAACCCACCGTGAGCAGCTTAGGACATTGCTGACATCTACTCATGAAAAATTGTTTAGGAATTTGCATCTTTGTCTTATAATTTCCATAATCACTTCAACTAGCTAGTCTTGATGCACAAGGTGTATGAATTTGGTCAAAGAGTTGGGATCTCCTTGGTTTGGAAATGAAGATAGGTTAACTATAGTTAATGTGTGTGGTTTACCCCATTGATGTTGCTTTTTTGGGCAGGAAGAAACATTTTATTTTGCTTACCTATCAATACTTGGAAATACGGCTATTTTTTTTTATTTTTTATATTAGAATGTTGAATTGATTCTGAAAGGATGGCATTAAGTTTCCTGAATACTCAGCTGAGTTTCAATATGTTTTCTATCTAGGATTGCTTCTACCTCTCATTTATGATTCCCCATAAATGCTCGACATGTTTCAAAGTACAGGTTTCGTTTATTTAAGAGCTTCTGTACAAATTCTTGAGGTCTCATTTGTTCAATAAGTAAAAGTCCTGTATGGTTTGATTTACTTAAATTAGTTCAATGCAGGACTTACATTGATGGTTCATGCATTTGTATTTCTATACTATAAAAAATTGGGAATATCGAGATCCGCCAGGAACTTGGATGAGAGCCAGATTTGGCATTTACAATTATTTAGCAATTGGATAAGAAGGTTCCTTGGCTATGCCACAGAGACCTTCCTTATTATCAATCTCCCTTTCCATTCTGATATATCCCTCCTCACCCCAGTTTGTACCCCACGAATTCTTCACTAACCAATACTTTGTACCATCTTCACTTGTTCCATACCCTATTGCTGTAACACCATGATCTAAGTCGGCCTCACAATCTCCAGTAAAAACACCACTCTTGTAGAACTGGAATGCTGATCCACTGGCATCAATAGCCACAGACACAGGTTGATTAGCCACAGCCTTCATTAAGGCAGACTCACTATTAACCGGCACATCTTCATAGCTAGTGATCTTAGCTGTATGCGAGGCTTCCTTTTGTTTGTTACACGTGCCATCGACTCCTTGATAGGGGTAATTAGATTCCGTGGTGAGGCCTTGGTTGTCTATTATAAATTGAAATGCATCATCCATGAGACCACCATCACATCCCTCATTGTCCTTCGTATCACAGTCCACAAGTTCTTGTTCGGATAATGAAATTAATTTATCTGCTGTCAGCTGATGGATTCCTTCCACGGCTGCTACTGCTGAAAATGCCCAGCAAGATCCTGCAATTTTTGGTTTTTCAGTACAAATGAATTTTTTTTAAAAAATAAAATAATCATTTTTCAGTATTTCTTATTTGCCAAGTATAAACTTTTGCCTACCACATTGGCCCTGATCTTTTATTCTAGTAACAGCTCCTTTCGATCTCCAGTCGATGCTTGAGGGCAATGCGGTTACATTTTCATATTTGAAGGATGTTGTTTTGGATGAGTTTTGATGGGACGACATCTTGTATCCATTACGAGAGGCGCAAAACTCTTCATTCCTCATATCGGCAAATTCATTAATGCCTAGCTCGTATGGCCGAGTTCCTGCACTGTTGAAAGACTTGATGAATTCAACATTCTCTTTGAATATCTTAAATCTCATTACCTTCTCTGCATTATCTTTGTACACGCGTTCATATTTCGCCATCCAGTGCTCGTATCTCTCAGCAATGGATGCTTCTTGAAGGCTGTGCGAAGTTGCCGGACAAGAATATATCCCAGAGACTAACAAAAGAGCAAGAATAATTTTCTGATCAAATTGCAAATCCATAGGTATGTATTCCACTTTGTATGTCACTATATTTTTTGCAAGAACAAGGTATATATGGGTGAAAAATTTCTCTTCAACTATTATTTTCAAAGTGGATGCATTGCCGCTATGATGTGAATCTCTTTTTGAGGGCTTGACAAGGAATTTCCAAGCGTAAAGGGCCCGGCAAGTTATGTATGAATAGAAACAATTCCATTTACGTGGACGTTGCTACTGTAATTGGTTTTCTGTTTTGTTAACAATATAAGCATTTCATATGTTTGTAGTGTCTAAATTTTAGTTCTATCGTAGATTGATCGCTAGCGTGTGGGCAAATTTCTTTCATTTCTTGTTTAGTTCTATCATCTCACGTGTGCAAGGCCAATTTCAATTTCACATCTAACTCAAAACACGGATCATTCACCGGGTTTGGTTCATTTGGAGCCCATTTAAAACACGTGGCGTCAATTTCATCTGATTTAGGCAGTGTGTTCATAGGGTTCGAAACTCAATAATGGTAAACTGACACAAGGGTCGAGCTGGTTAAATGACTTAATTTAACACCATACGACGTGAAAAATATAGTGACTGTAATGCGATACCTGTTAACTTGATCTTGAAGGTACTATGCTCCACTGCTTGTGCTGCATTCAGAATGCAGTCTAGCAACATAGTTTTAATGGAGATCACATGATGTAGCCGATGGAATATCCCTGTATGGGAGTTTCTTGAAAGCACATTTTTATGTACACGTAGGATTTAACTTTTGACTGAGACACTTGATGTGATTATGCCAATCACTAGAACCATAGCCTATATCGACTATAGATTTTGTGTATAAATGACAGTACAATTTGTATTTACAAAAGTATGAGTAGGTATTTTTACAACCTTCGATACAAAAGGTGAAATGATGAACTCTTGATGGAAATGGGTATTAAGCGTGCGACAACTTCTTGATGTTTTAAGCAGTTGGATATGAAGCTTGCATGGCAATGCCGCAAAGGCCTTCCTCAGCATCAATGTCCCTCTGCATTCTAATATATCCATTCTCACCCCAGCTAGTTCCCCATGAATTCTTAACTAACCAATACTTAGTAGCATCGTTAGTTGTACCATATCCAACTGCTGTAACGCCATGGTCTAGATCAGTCCCACACTCTCCAGTGAAAACTCCACTTGAATAGAACTGGAAGTCGGATCCACTAGCATCAATGGCAACAGATACAGGTTGTTTAGCCACAGATTTAAGCAATGCTGACTCGCTATTGGCTGGGACATCCTCATATCCTGTAATCTTGGCAGCATGGGAGGATTCCTTCTTGCTGTTGCATGTGCCATCTGTTCCGGCGTATGGGTAATTAGATTCAGTTGTGAGTCCATGATTGTTAATGATGAATTTGAATGCATTATCCATTAGACCTCCGTTGCATCCCATATCTTGACTCGTGTCACAATCCACAAGTTCTTGTTCGGACAATGAAATCAATTTCCCTGTTGAAAGTTGGTTGATTCCTTCTGTGGCTGCAATTGCTGAGAATGCCCAGCAGCATCCTATAATTTTTGTACAAATAGTAAGATATAACATCAATTTTGTTTCTATAAGTAATAAAATATATGACAAAGAATTGAGTTAAAGAATCGTTTGGTTAACCTACCACATTGGCCTTGGTCCTTAACACCAGTAACAGCTCCCTTCTTTCTCCAGTCCATGCTCGATGGAACTGCAGTCACATTTTCATACCTAAATGATGACGCTTTAGGTGACTTTTGGTAAGAGGAAATCTTGTACCCATTACGAGATGCCTGAAACTCCTTGTTAGTCAAATCAGCAAATTGATTGATGCCAAGCTTGTAAGACCGAGTCCCTACTTTGTTAAAAGTCTCGATGTACTCTACATTCTCCTTGAATATTTTGTATCGCATTTCCTTCTCTGCATTATCCTTGTACACGCGTCCATATTGTGCCATCCATTGCTCGTGTTTTTCAACCATGGATGCATCTTGCAATGAACGAGCTGTGGCTTGAGATGCCCACATCTCCAAAACTAGCATTGCAACAAAAATAACCTTCCAACTGGGAGTCGAAGCCATTCTTTCAAGGAGGGTGTTAATGTATTTGAACTTTATGATCTGAAGAAATGTTGTTGTGCATCTATCCGAGAGACAGGTATTTATAGAATTCATGTAGTTCTTCGAAATATCACCTTGTTGCATTTCAAAGTCCCTGGAAAACCCGGCAAGTTATGGATGACAGGGAAATTATACCTCAATTCCGTGGCCGCTGCTTCATTATATTCAATTATTAAAAGCATGCTGCTGCTAACTTATGTCCTATGAACTGTTTTCTATTAATTTGAATTTTAGTGAACAAATGGTTCACGCTCGCTTAATTTCAAATGCCTTTTGGACTTTCCTTTTGTCAGCAGCAGCCACCCTCTTCCGTCAGTTTTATTTGTTTTAATAAAATCAAGACGAAATGAGGAGAAGAGGTAATTATTGACTCTGTAGAGTGTAATGTTTAGAAATATGGCTTAAAACACTGTCAGTCGACGTCACTCAACTTGTAGGGGACATAATATCATGTTATTCATCGAACATTAGTGTGTTCCTAGGTTCATGAAGTGTATATATATATATATATATATATATATATATATATATATATATATATAAGTTTAGTCACTCGAATTCCATTTATTTTCATAATATAATATCCAATGCGACGGATGGCAATTTGACATGGCGTCAATATTATACATTCGATTAGAAAAACTAATGAATTTTAACTCAGCGAGCACATTAATCACCATGAGTGACTAACAGGGTTAAGAAATAAGAAACTTAAGTCATCTCGATTGCTTACTGCAGTTACGTACTCATTTCAATACAATGCTGCACAAAGGCTCGTAGAAGTTTTACAGTAGATTTTTTTTATAATATTTTTGAACGAAGTTTTGAATTAGAAATTACTAATACAAGTTATATAGGACTTGATACTATTGGCAACCTAAAATTTTAAATTGTTGAAACCCATACACATACTGAAATACAGTAAGGAAAATTCTAGTGGTACATTATGGATACCATAATGGTATCCATAATGCCCACATGGCGGCCCCCTATTGGGGGGTTGCCTGGCGCGTCAGGCGGCTCCCGCCATGTGGGCATTATGGATACCATTATGGTATCCATAATGTACCACTAGCACCTCCCATATAGTAATGACAATAACCTGCCTTAAAAATTACTTTTTCACTAATTTGTTTATAACTATCTTATCAATTAGATAATGAATACCAATGTTTCAACCTTGTTCATGGCATGTTTTACTAGGGAGGAGATCGAGTTGCTAGATATTTTGGCATCAGAATATAAACCATCACCACCAGGAAATCCTTAAAGAATCCCTAACTGGAAAGTGAACTTGAGTACTTGGTATCCCATCTATGTTGTACTACAATGTTACGGTCGTTGATAGAACACTGAATCGGTCTTAAGAATTTTGAGTCCACAAATGATAAATTATTATGAGCCCCTGAATTATTATTATTATTATTATTTTTTTTCAAGCATTGCAACCTCTTTAGCATCAACCATGATTCATTCAAACTCAATTTTTCTATAGCTTTTGAAAAATGAAACAAACTCTTTTAAAATAAATAACTAATTTAACTTTCATAAATAATAATTTAGAAATTTTATAGAAACTTTATAAACTTAGCAAAAAACTCTATGAGAGATGTTTTTAATTACTTTTTGTATTGATTTTTTTCTTTAAAAAAAAAATATATATGTCACAGTCACATACCACTAAATTATTGGTTACAATTACATATATACTCTTAAGTCACAAATCACACTCACATTCCACACAATTTATGGATTACAATCATTTATTGAGACATAAATTACATAATTAATAAGGTATAAATTATTTTATTAATCACAAATCACATATTAATTGGACACACTCACCCCACCCCGATCATAGACTTACCACAGCCTATCCCATCCCTTCTGCGACAACACCTCTAGATCTACAATTGTAGGACCATCGTGCCACCGCCACCGCCCAACCCGTCCTTTCTATCACAACACTTCAAGCACAATCATGGACTCCTCCCCAACTTCTATTTTTCTATTTCTTCAATTTCTCCCATTTCTTGCCTCTCCGCTTCATGAATCACCATGACCTACAACTTCTTGTTCTTACATTACCAAAAATACTTCTCATAGCACCTAAAACCCAAACATTTCTCCCTCCTAACCTATAATTCTGCCTTACTAAGCCATTCAAAGGATGAATTTTTGACTTCGTCGATATCCGGAGGTTTGAGTCTGATAGAGAAACGAATTTGGGGTAAGAATTTGTTGTCTTGGAAGTGAATTTGGATCTCTCATCGATCCAATATAAGGATATATAAGTATAATTTATATATAAAGCCAGGTGGATATGAATTTGTTGACCTTGATTTTTGCACGAGTAATATGGCCAATAGATTCGGTCCGCTCACGTTACGTGTATGGCTCTTACTCACCTAGACAAACCGTTAAAAGCACGAGGTGGTCGAGAGCTCTTCGATGATCAATTCAGTCAACTTGTATAGATATATAGGGGTGTGGGACGTGTGTAAAATTGAGTCACAATAGCGTTCGGGCACCGAAACTTTATAGAGAGTAAAAATGGGACAATAATATTGTATGTATATCTTCAAATGACACTAAATGTTAGCTTTTATAATAGAATATGTGGAATGCTTATGGATGAAAAGACACGTGGCTTCATCTTGATGATCGAGGCACTTTTTTATAAGCGTCATTCTATCAGTCCTAGGTTCAAAGTTTTTAAATGACTTTGAAAAGTAGCCACCCTCGACCTAGGCCCGACATATAAGAGTAGACATACAAGTTAATTTGATAGGATGACTACTGCAGAGATATCACCTCAATTATTCATAGAAAATCTTTATATGGAGGATCTTCTAGGGGAGGTGCCTCTATATGCCTAAGCGTATTCGTTTCGAATTGGTGTTGTAGCGGGTCGCATCGCCTAACCTCATCCATGGAGGTTCTGACCTTTACATGGAGGTTCGTCGGAGTGCATCACTAAAACTATACAAGGGTCTCTGATAGGCTTGATAGGATAGCGATGGAGAGCGTGAGCTTGACTTTGCTTATCAAGTGGTTGCTACGTGGCCGTTCCTTGGAGCTTCGTGAATGTGGCATAACAATATATATAAAGCCAGTTGGGGTAGAGTGGGGTTGGGATAGGGATGGGGATGGGGATGGGGATGGGAATGGGGATGGGGATGGGGAGTGAATTTGGATTTCTCATCCATCCAATATAAGGATATATGTATAATACATATACACAAGGCAAGTGGGTATCATATATATATATATATATATATATATATATATATATATATATATATATATATATATATCTGTGTGTGTGTGGTGTAAAGCCATGTGAGGTGGGATGGCGTGGTGTGGAGTGGAATGTGGTGTGGTGTGAGTGGTATATATTAATATAGGTTTTTGTTTAAAAAAATAATAATAATTAACATCCGATTTTTGAAATTGAAACTTGAACAGTGGGGTTTAGAGTAATTTTCTCCGGAATAAATTATGGCTTATTTTAATTATTTAAAGCAATGCATGAGAAATGTTTGTGCGAGTGACCATTGACAACCAAATATTATGAGAAAATTGTATGCACAAAACATATATCAAGCACTTTCTCTTTGGGATTATGTCCCCTTTTGACCCGCCAAAATATCATCATATGAATGACGAAGGATTCATTGGATATGGAAACATACCCAAGAATCATATTAGAGCCTGTTTGGTACGGTTTAAAATTTAATTAAAATTGAAAATATGATCGTTATTGGGTCCCACCCGTCTAATAAAAGTCAACAATAATGACTATATTTTAAATTTTAATCTGATTTTAATCTCTATCACACACCCTCTAAATTTGATTTTAAAAATGTACATTTTCTTATTTACTCTCAACTCTCCAGAGATAAATACATTAATATGGTTTTGGCTTAAGCAATAAAAATTATATATTAGTCAAAAAGCAAAAATTTTAAAAAAGAAATAAAAACTCCTTTGGCCTTTTATTTCATTTATTAATGTTTAGTTGGGTGCTCATTAAGGATGTAAGTGTCAAAGTGTTTTGGAGCTCTTATTTAGTCCCATCTCGTAGTTTTGTCGTGGATTTTTAAATGAACGGAAGATACAAATAAAAAATAACGGAAATTTTTTATTGGACTTTTGTGCTGTTAATTTTTTTGAGGCCGCTCAAATCTTGAAACCTCGGTCATTGCCTAAGTGGAGTTGGGTCAAGGCGAGGATTGATGGAACAATTTTATGGTGCATACATCAGTTCAAATGCAATTGGTTGGACTCAACTTCATAATGAATAAGATTTGAATTTCATTTTTTTTTTTAATCCTGTTGAGTTTAAAGAACATAACTACATCCTTGAAGTTTGATTATTTGAAAATGGAATCCAATTAACATCTTTCACCATTTCAGTTGATTGAATGCTAGGCTAATTATAAACAAGGGTCTACTGCTAAAGTATGAAGTTTATATTTTTATGTACACATAGGAATTATTAATTGACAGAAATACTTGATGCAAACCACTTGTAATCATTCCCTTCCATTGTCATATAAATTACATTTCAATTTTTAATTTACAAAAGTATGAGCAGGTGATTTAACAATAGTTATACACAAGGTGATCAAACGACAGTCTTGATTGAAATATGACTATTAAATGTGAGAAGATGTATTGATGGTTTAAGCAATCGGATAAGAAGCTTGCATGGCAATACCACAGAGGCCTTCCTCAGCATCAATGCCCCTCTGCATTCTAATGTATCCATTCTCACCCCAGTTTGTTCCCCATGAATTCTTAACTAACCAATACTTGGTACCGTCACTAGCTGTTCCATAACCGACTGCTGTAACGCCATGGTCTAGATCAGTCCCGCATTCTCCAGTGAAGACTCCACTCGAATAGAATTGGAAGTCTGATCCACTAGCATCAATGGCAACAGATACTGGTTGCTTAGCCACGGCTTTAAGCAATGCTGACTCGCTATTGGCTGGAACATCCTGGTATCCTGTAATCTTGGCAGCATGGGAGGTTTCCTTCTTGCTGTTGCATGTGCCATCTGTTCCGGCGTATGGGTAATTAGATTCAGTTGTAAGTCCATGATTGCTGATGATGAATTCAAACGCATTATCCATTAGACCTCCGTTACAGCCCATATCCTGGCTCGTGTCACAATCCACAAGTTCCTGTTCGGATAATGAAATCAATTTCCCTGTTGAAAGTCGGTTGATTCCTTCTGTGGCTGCAACAGCTGAGAATGCCCAGCAGCATCCTATAATATTTGTACAAATAGTAAGATAAAACATCAATTTTGATGCCAGAGGCAAAAAATATATAACAAAGAATTGAGTTAAAGAATCGTTGATTAACCTACCACATTGGCCTTGGTCCTTAACACCAGTAACAGCTCCCTTTTTCCTCCAGTCCATGCTGGATGGAACTGCAGTAACATTTTCATACCTAAATGATGACTCTTTAGGTGACTTTTGGTAAGTGGACATTTTATACCCATTACGAGATGCCTGAAACTCCTTGTTCGTCAAATCGGAGAATTCATTGATGCCAAGCTTGTAAGACCGAGTCCCTGCTTTGTTAAAAATCTCGATGTACTCTACATTCTCCTTGAATATTTTGTATCGCATTTCCTTCTCTGCATTATCCTTGTATACACGTCCATATTGTGCCATCCAGTGCTCGTGTTTTTCAACCATGGATGCATCTTGCAATGAACGAGCTGTGGCTTGAGATGCCCACATCTCCAAAACTAACATTGCAACAAAAAAAAGCTTCCAACTTGGAGTCGAAGCCATTCTTTCGAGCAGGAGAGTGTTAATGTATTTGAATGTTTTGGTCTGAAGAAATGTTTTTGTGCATGTATCCAAGAGAGACAGGCATTTATAGAATTCATGGAGTTCATTCTTCTTCAAATTATCACCCTTGTGTCTACATTTCAAAGTCTTGATAGCCCGGAAAGTTATGGATGACAGGGAAATCATAACCTTAACTCCGTGGACGCTGCTCCATTAGATTCTATTATTTAAATAGAATTCTTGTTCATTCTAATATCCTGATGAGCTAATTGTTTACTATTTTGGATTTTAGTGAACCTGTTCAAAAAAAGTGGTTCTTGCTTGCTTAACTTACATGCCTCGTAGGATTTTCCTTTTCCTGAAGATTTTCCTCGATATACTATGTCAAAACTTGTGAAACTTGCCTGGAGTTCAGTATCAACTGGGAAATTTTTATAATTTGAAGGTTGAATCACTCTTCTAAGCTCTTAGGGTTGAAGTATACATTTATTTATTCAAGCTTTATCTTCAACATGGCCTCTCACGTACATACAACATGTTCGCTTTTCCTTTAAAGGTTGCACAAATTTCATAAATGGGTGACGACTATATTTGAATTCAGATCTTGTGCTAGTTCTTGTACCATGTTGAACTACTTCATCTAGAAGAAGTTACTAGAGAATTGACATATTTATTTATTTAAATTTAATTTCTGAATAAATGAAGTTTGGACAAGCTAGATAACCTAAATATTAGGTAAATTAGACAATGATAGCAATTTACCCCAAAAGCTAAGTTGCAGACTTGTCACATCTGCACCGCGTCCTATTAATCCCTGAATGCGTATGTAATATTAATGTCTACTTTATAAAAGTGATTTCCCCAAATATAAGATCTTAACACAACATATTCCATACAGTAATGGCAACAACATGCTTGAAATATTGTTTCTTCACTATTTTGGTTATCACTAACAGCGCATTGGTTTTTCAATCCAAGTCTCGTATAATCCCTGAAACATCCATGATGGAGGCATGAAAAGTGGATGGCACGTTATGGGCGTGAGTACAAGGACAACTTAGAAAAGGAGAAGCGCTACTGAATCTTCAAAGCTAATGTTGAGTACATAGAATCCGTAAATAATGCTGAAGACAAACCATACAAGCTAAGTATCAACCAATTCACAGATAAAACAAACGAGGAGTTCAAGAAAGCTCATGCTTTTTATAGGAATCTCTTCAAGACAAAATCGTCAGCAGCTACTTCTTTTAGGGCTTGTCTGACCAAGATTTTGGCCAAATTTTCCATGATTTTTTGACCGTTGAGGTCAACACGAGGACCTCACGTCTCACATTTGGTGCAAAAAGATGGCTCAGTCCTGTACCAACGGTTTAAAAAGTGTTGAAAATCCTCAAAAAAATCTTGGCCAGACACTCTTAATTATGAAAAGTTCAGTGATGTCCCGCCTAGCATCGACTGGAGAAAGAAAGGAGCTGTGACTTCGTTTATGTGGTAATAACCGAAGTTTGAATAAGAATATCACTAGATTCTATGCAAGAGGCATATGATTGGACAAGCTAGATAACCTAAATATTTGGTAAATTAGACAATGACAGCAATTTACCCCATAAGCTAAGTTGCATACTTGTGTATGCTTATCTGTGAAAGAGACAATTTACATCTGCAACGCGTCCTATTAATCCCTGAATGCGTATGTAATATTAATGTCTACTTTATAAACATGCTTGAAATATTGTTTCTTCACTATTTTGGTTATCACTATCAGCGCATTGGTTCCTCAATCCATGTCTCGTATAATCCCTGTAACGTCCATGATGGAGAGGCACAAAAAATTGATGGAACGTTATGGGCGTGAGTACAAGGACCACATAGAAAAGGAGAAGCGCTACTGAATCTTCAAAGCTAATGTTGATTACATAGAATCCGTAAATAATGCTGAAGACAAACCATACAAGCTAAGTATCAACCAATTCACAGATCAAACAAATGAGGAGTTCAAGGACGCTCACACTTTTGTAGTGCAGTTTTAGAATGTCGTATCCATAGGGAGATGGAAAAATTATCAAGGGTTCCAAAAATGATGATTGTTCTCACAAATTATAGGAAATATATTTGCTTGTCACGGAATCGATATTAATTTTTGGAAATAAGGAAATTAAAGTCATTGAATAAGATACTAAAGTGTCAGGATTCTTTCAATCGGTTAATAACTATCATATCAATTAGATAATTAATACCAATGTTTCAACCTCGTTCGTGGCATATTTTACTAGGGAGGAGATCGAGTTGCCAGATATTTTGGCATGAGAATATAAACCATCACCACCAGGAAATTCTTGAAGAATCCCTAACTGGAAAGTGAACTTGAGTACTTGATATCCCATCTACGTTGTACTACAATGTTATAGTCGTAGATAGAACATTGAATCGGTCTTAAGAATTTTGAGTCCACAAATGACAAATTATTATGAGCCCCTAAATAATTTTTTTTTTTTTTTTCAAGCGTTGCAACCTCTTTAGCAACAACCATGATTCATTCAAACCCATTTTTTCTATAGCTTTTGAAAAATGAAACGAGCTCTTTTAAAACAAATAACTTATTTAACTTTCATAAATAACAATTTAGAAATTTTATAGAAACTTTATAAACTTAACAAAAAAACTCGATGAGAGATGTTTTTAATTACTTTTTTGTATTCATTTTTTTTTTTAAATAGGTCAGAGTCACATACCACAATTATTGATTACAATTACATATATACACTAAGTCACAAATCACACTCACATTCCACACAATTTATGGATTACAATAATATATTGAGACATAAATTACACAACTAATAAGGTATAAATTATTTTATTAATCACAAATCACATATTAATTGGACATACTCACCCCACCTCGATCTTAGTATTACCATAACCTATCCCATCTCTTTTGCAACAACACCTCTAGATCTATAATTGTGGGACCATCGTGCCACTGCCCAACCCATCCTTTCTATCACAACACTTCAAGCACAATTATCGTCTCCTCTTCAACTTCTATTTTTTTATTTCTTCAATTTCTCCCATTTCTTGCCTCTCCGATTCATGAATCACCATGACCTACAACTTTTTGTTCTTATATTACCAAAAATACTTCTCATAGCACCGAAAACCCAAACATTTCTCCCTCCTAACCTATAATTCTGACTTACTAAGCCATTTAAAGGATGAATTTTTGACTTTGTTGATATCCATAGGCTTGAGTCTGATAGAGATATGAATTTGGGGTAAGAATTTGTTGTCTTGGAAGTGAATTTGGATCTCTCATCGATCCAATCTCAGGATATAGAAAAATAATGTATATATAAAGCCAAGTGGATATGATATTGTTGACCTTGATTTTTGCAAAAGTAACGTGGCTAATAGATTCGGTTTGCTCACGTCACGTGTATGGCTCTTACACAATTGGAAAAATCGTTAAAAGCACGAGGCGGTCGGGAGCACTTTGACAATCAATTCAGTCAACTTGTATTGAAGAGTATGTAATTTAATATTTTATATTTCGTAGAATGATGGGGGGGGGGGGGGGGTTGTATGCAAACAATTGTAAATGATGCAATTAATAACAATGAAAATTAAATTAATGAAAACAATCAAAAGACTGACCTTGGTTTAAGTCTACATTCACCATCGAAAATCTACAATTGATTATAGATACAAGGATAATTCAATTCATATTTTGGATATTCACCGTTGAAATTATTTTTCCATCTCTCTTTAATTTTAGTTAGTTAGAAACCAATGTGCTAATTAATCCTAATTATTAAATAACCCCAGATCAGCGCTCAATATTCAATTTAATAACATCTTAACACAATAGAGAAATCGATGAACTAGATAACACAAATACCAGCGGTTGCATTTAATCTATTTAAACATTTTTCTTAAAATTTAATAACCTTTATCGTAGAAAATCATCAAATTCTAGTGTTTCACAAGTTAAAGGAATCAAACAATTACGAATTTGAAATTTAATTTAGCTATAGATTGCAACGAATAACATACTAGTATGCATCCTAACAATTAAACATAACAATCATGAAAATAAGCGCAGAAGAATATTCAATATTCAAAAACATGAATTACATTAAGAAAAACCATTTAGATCTCACAATTGTGGTTCTGAAACTTCAATCTCTTTCGACCAAGTGTAAAAATTTAGTTACAATTCATGATTCTAAGAGCAAAATAATAAAGAATGAAGATGGGAGACGCTCTCTCCGTTCTAGGATTTTAAAATATGTATTTATAGTTGTTTTCATAGGTGGTTGACTTAAATTTGGAAACCAGAAAATTTTCTTCAATTTAGCCTGGATGGGCCCCCAGTAGAAAATGGGGCGGTTGCCCAAGCATAAATATTGGCTTATGCTAATGAAGTCTAGGGTCGGGCGACCTTCAGTATTTTGGTCATATCGTCTTCTTCCGATATCCGATTGAGACGATTCAAGATGCTTGGAAAGCTAACTCAAAGGGATACAACTTCACTTCAAATATAATCTTTCAACTTGATTGTTTTCATGTAAAAAATGTGTCTCAAATTGAGACTGAAAATCCGATGCATAACCTTTTCAGCTACGAGTTGATATGTGATAATACTTTGATTGTACTTCATCGCTTTGACTTCTTTTTTCATCTGATTGACCTCTAAAACTCTCAAATCTTCATCATGATGTTCCACATAACTTTTGAGTATTTGTATTTCAGTCCCCAAATTTCGTTTTCTTTCATTTTGGCCATTGTTAGCTTATTTCTTTCAAATTACGTCATATCCATATAATTGCCATCTAAATCAAAATATGAACATAATAAGTACATTTTGGCACTAATTAATCATACGACCATATAAAATAAAGAGGAAAAAAATACATTTTACATTCCTATGAAATTTCTCCACACTTGACTTTTGCTCGTCTGCGGGTAAAATTCAATTTTAGTTTTTCAAAACACCCCGATCGTAATGCCATGAATATAGAACAATCAAACTCTTTAAAACACACAACACATCATAAATAAACATTCTCACACATCTCATAATAAATTAACTAGTATTTTCATATGAAGATGGAAAAAACCAAACATGTGACCCTTACGGATATAAGCACTCAACTCTCATATATTTAAAAGGTAAGTGTTTCGCTTAAGTTCATTCTAATGGAGATGATCTACCATATGTTTGCATATATTTTCATTCGCCACCACTTAGATCACATGCTTTACAAGAATTATAAGGAATTTTCAAGGGTTGTAACATGGCTTAGGATCAAGGCGGGAAATATTTGAGTATATGACTCAAGAACCATCGAACTAGTGGAACAAAGATGAATAAACTTAGCTTAAATATATTCATAAAATATGTAAAACCAATTACTCCACACAATGGTTCTTTTACTTTGCATCTATTCTATACAAACTGAACACTTTCTTGAAATGTAGGAGGAATTATGAACATAGATATTTTGTCACATTAACATCACTCTCCTCCATCACTTATTTTCTTTTTCATCTATCATTCATTTTTTCTCTTTTTTTTTCTTTTTCGATTTTTTGAAATATAAATTCCAAATGTTACACCATAATGGAACTTATGAATTGAAATTAAAACATGTTTATTCACAAATCATAGCACTACCAAAAATTTTGACACCCCACAATTATTTTCTTGCATACCTATAAATATCATGATGATGAACAATACTCCACTAACTCTAAGGCTTGTGTAAAGACTTTTTTTTCCTGTTTAAAGCCTGTATCGTGCGTTTACACAAAGAAAAGACAATAAGGCTCAAAGGGTTCACCAAAGGAACATTCAATTACAAGGTAGGCTATTTGGCTAATATAGCTAATTTATGTAACAAAGATGACCTTAATCATGTTTGTGCATGCATGTGTCAATGTGATCTTGAACAGAATTAAGGCAAGTTCTAGAGAAAAAACCATGAAAGAATATCACACATAAAAGAAATAATGAGATTATTATAAATATATTAGTCTAAAGGCTCAAAATCTCATCGACTTTTTATCTACAGAATTTAGTTACTACGATCCTCAAGGAAAATAACTCAACCAATTGACTCTAAGTTGTAAATTTATTTATTTAATCATGTTATGAGTTCTTCAAAAGCCTAATTAATTTTAGTGAATAGCATACACAACCAAAAATCTTTTAACATCAACTTCTCTTCTTGAAAAATCATGCAACTTTTTTTCAAAGTTTTTGAAATTTAAACTCATTCTAAATGTAACATAAATCTAAATCCCCTTCCCCACATTTCAAACTTACATTGTCCCCAATGTAAGGTGCAATGCAAAGAAAAAGACAAAGATAACTAAAAAAATGAATACAAAAAATAAAAATAAAAATAAAGGAACGACTCCCATTGGGTTGCATCCCAAGCGGCGCTTTTATTTATTGTCTTTGGCTCGACTTAATGCTTTCTTTTTCAACCTAAGTCTATAATGGTTGGCTTCGATCTTCCTTGTGGTGTATCAAGTCCAATGAGAATGATAACTGACAATGTTTCTCCACCTCCATGGAATACATACTTGTAGAAACTGTGGTGAGACTTCAAATCTGGAATTGAAGTCTGCAAAATAGAAAGTAAAGGCTTCTCATTAGAAACTGGTGACTGGTAATACAAAACAAGAAATGTTACCTGAATGCTGTAGCTTTGGAAGATTGTTCAATATTGCAACAATTTCTCGTAACTCAATGTTCAAAGCCAACTTCTGATTCTTTTTTCCAAGATGTTCATTAATGACAGCTTTCCATTCATTTTTAGCACCAAATTCGAAAACACCATGTGCTAAATGATCAATCACATCAATAAAATGAACATGATTATTATTATACGAATATTTCATGGAGTCATATACATTAAGTTTAATGATTTTATCATCAAATTCCTTAGTCAATGTGCCATTATGAAAATCTATTTTAGTTTTGGATATCCTTAAGAACGGTCTTCTTAACAAAATATGGATAATTTGATTACTACTTCCCATGTCAAGCACATAAAAATTGGAAGGAAAAACCAACTCATTAACTTTCACAAAAACATCCTCAACTACCCCCTTATGATATATATTAGATTTATCTGCTAGTTGAATTATCACACCAGTTTTATTTCAAAGTCCAAGTTTTAAGAAAGTGTATACAAAATATGGTATGACATTAATAGATGCTCCTGAATCTAGCATGTCCCTTTCAAACTTAGTGTCACCTATCATGAAAAGGATAGTGAACATACCTGGATCCGTGTATTTTGCAAGAAGTTTCTTTTGAATAATTGCAGATACCTGGTCTCCAACTTTTACCCTTTCAAACCTCTTCAGTTTCTGTTTTATCTTGTGCACAATTGTTTCAAAAATTTAGCATAATGAGACTCCTGTTTAATAATATCTAAAGTTGGAATATTTACCTCGCATTTACTGAAAAGTTCATGCAGCTCATTATGATCTAGTTCATATTTCCTATATCTTACTAAAGCTTGAGGGAAATGAAGTACTTGTTTGTAATCGAAAAGAGGAGGAAACTTATGCTTACTTACTTTGGTATCGTTGAGAGCACTCTTTTCTGCTGCGATATATTCCCCATTTTCTTCATTCGATGATGTAAGAGCCACCTTCAGTGGAGCTTCAACCTTCGCGCCACTCTTCAACATGATTGCATTCACATTTTCTTTTGGATTCGCCACTATTTGAGACTGTAATTTTCTCAAAATTTGTCACTCCAGCCAACTGGCCGCGTTAGCCATTTGACCCATTTGATTCTCCAAATATTGAATGCTAGCCTTAGTCTCCTATTGAAATTGCAAAGTGTTAGTAGTAAGGAATTTAACAATATTTTCTAAAGACATACCAGAGTTAGAAGTTTGTCCATGTTGTTGTCTAGGAGGGTATGACTGATTATATTGCTTAAAATTCTGTCGATTTTGATTCTTAGGTTGATTCATTTGTCGATTCTCATAGCTAAGATTTGGATGATCTTTCTATCTTTGGTTGTACATGTTTAAATATGGATTATAATTCCTTTGTGGTTGTCCAGGAAAGCTACCAGCTGTATTTATGTGTTCAATGAATTCTTTTTGAAGTGTTGGGCATATATCGGTTGGATGGCTTACCAATGAATAATTTTCACATGCCTTCACTTTTTACATAGTACATGCAGCCATTTGATGAACAAGAGTGGTTAAACCCACCAGTTGTTGTTCAATGGATGAAACATTTACCTCATTAACATGTTTAGACAAATTGAGTCTAGTGCCAAATTGTTGAGAGTTAGCTGTCATATTTGCAATCAAGTTCTTTGTAGCATCTGGAGTTTTATCTACCAACGCTTTTCCACTTACATCATCAATCATATTCCTATCTATGGGTAGAGGGCCTTCATAAAAGTATTGAATAAGGAGATGCTCACTGATTTGATGATGGGGGCAACTTGCGCATAATTTCTTGAACCGCACCTAGTATTTACTGTTGTCCTGCCTTATGCTACAAATTTCCTTTCGAATGTTAGCTGCCCTTGAAGCTGGGAAGTATTTCTCCAAAAATAATCTTCTCATCCCATCCCATGTAGTAACGCTTTCGGAAGGTAGATAATAGAGTCAATCCTTTTCCGAATCTTTCAAAGAGAAAGAGAAGGCTCTCAGTTTGATTTGTTCTTTGGTGACTCCCGTAGTTTTCATGCTTGCAAACCACATGAAATTCCTTAGATGTTTATGTGGATCCTCACCTGCAAGACCATGAAAGTGGGCAAAAGATGAATTAGCCCAGATTTTAATTCGAAAGTAGTAGCAACAACTAAATTAGGAAAAATAATGCATAGATGTTGTTGATTCAAGTTAGGGGCTGCAACCTCCTTCAAAGTTGGATTGTCCTTAGCTATGACTTCCTCTTTCTTTGATTCAAAATCACTACGGAATAGGATCTCGGGATCAAAATTGTTCGCTATAAAATTCAACCGATTGCCACTCCTTAATCTACACAAGATTCTTTCTAATTTCGGATTGTACTGCAATTCACTTTGATTAGAAAATCGAGTTGCGGGCATAAACAAATAAAAAAAATTAAAAATTAAAAATTAAAATTCTATGCTAAAATTCCTAAAAATAATAAATTGTCTAAAAATTTAAAAATTATGATTTTTTTCCAAAAATAAAATAAATTAAAGAAGCACAAAAATGAATTAGCACCCTCTCTGACAGCGGTGCCAAAATTTGGTGTGTGTGCTGTTGCAGACACTCAAAAGTAATACATTAACCTCTAAACCTAAAGTAGTGGTGGAAGTAAGGGTCGATCCCATGAAGAGTATATAATTCAATATTTTATGCTTCGTACAATGATTGGGGGCTTGTATGCAAACAATTGTAAATGACGCAATTAATAACAATACGAATTAAATTAACGAAAACAGTCAAAATGTTGACCTTGGTTTAAATCCACATTCACCATCGAACATTCACAATTGATCATAGATGTAAGGATAATTCAATTCATATTTTGAATATTCACCGTTGGATTTATTTTCCTATCTCTCCTTAATTTTAGATAGTTAGAAACCAACGTGCTAATTAACCCTAATTATTAAATAACCCAAGACCAGTGCTCAATATTCAATTTAATAACAGCTTAACACAATATAGAAATCGATGAACTAGATAACACAAATACCAGCGGTTGCATTTAATCTATTTAAACATTTTTCTTAATATTTAATAACCTCTATTGCAGAAAATTATCAAATCCTAGTGCTACACAAATTAAAGGAATAAAAAAAAATTACAGATTTGAAATTTAGTCTTGTTTGGCACCCATTTTTTTTTCATTTTTTCTCTCTTTCTTCCTTTCATTCACATCCTCCAAATAAAATAATATTACACATAAATCTAAAACTTTTCATCACTTTTTCACCACACATTCTCCCACCAATCACTGTTTCAAAAATTCCATTCTCATTACAATGATATTTAAACACACATTTAACTTAGCTATAGATTGCAACGAATAACATACTAGTATGCCTCATAGCAATTAAATATAAAAATCATGGAAATAAGTGCATAAGAATATTCAATACTAAAAAACTTGAATTAAATTAAGAAAAACTATTTAGATCTTATAATTGTGGTTTCGAGACTTCAATCTCCTTCGACCAAGCGTGAAAGCTTAGTTACAAGTTATGATTTTAAGAGCAAAATAATAAAGAATGAAGATGAGATGCGTTCTCTCCATTCCAGGGTTTTAAAATATATATATTTATAGTTATTTTCATAGGTGATTGACTTAAATTTGGAAACTAGAAAATTTTCCCCGATTTGGCATGGGCGGGCGCCCGCTAAAAAATAGGACAGCCTCCCAATTATTGGCTTCTGTTAATGAAGTCTATTGTCGGGCGGCCTTCAGTATTTTAGTCATATCTTATTTTCTCGATATCCGATTGAGGTGACTCAAGATGCATTGGAAAGATAACTCAAAGGGCTACAACTTTGTTTCAAATATTATCTTCAACTCAATCGTTTGCCATGTCAAAAATGGGTCTCAAATTGAGATTGAAAATCCGATGCATAATCTTTTCGGCTAGGAGTTGATATGTGATAATACTTTAACTGTACTTCATCCCTTTGATTTCTCTCTTCTTCTAATTGGCCTCTAACATTCTCAAATCTTCATCGTGAGGTTTCACATAATTTTTGAGTATTTTCATTTCAGTCCCCAAACTTCGTTTTCTTTCCTTTTGGCCATTGTTCGTTTATTTCTTTCAAATTATGCCATATTCATAAAATTGCCACCTAAATAAAAATATGAACGTAATGAATACATTTTTGGTATTAATTAATCATACGAGCACATAAAATAAGGAGGAAAAAATATGCATTTTACATTCCTATCATTGAATGTGGAAATTAAGATTATAAGAAGGGTAATAGTATCATTACATAAGATATTACTCACATAAATATGCTCATGAATCTCTCTCCCAATAGAACCAAGCCCACCTTTTCACGCACAAACACTATATTTTGTTGCAGGTGGTTCTGTTTCTGTAAACAAATCAAA
>CM032624.1:15875797-15910519 GCA_019097785.1 Fraxinus excelsior | reverse complement strand
ATAGTTTTCCATGTGGAATCTCTCAGCGGGTCTCCAATGTTTTGTTCTATAACAAAACATTCGCGTGTTCATTCAAGTGTATCCACACTCTAGTTTGTAAGATCAACTACTTACTTCATAAGTAAGAAATGCCACACGTGATGGTCTATCCGTAATAACGATATCCGTATCCCGTTATTACATACGACCACTGACGATTTAAGATTCAGTCATATGTAATTCATATCTCATAATCACAACTCCTTGTGATTAACAAATCATCAAGACTTGAATCTACGGATTCTATTATTTAATTAATTAGAATATTAATTCAATAATAAATCTTGCCATAAATATGCATCGGTTATATATACATTAAAAGTGCTTATATCCAAAGTTGATTGGACCTAGGGCATAACACTTACAAACTCCCACTTGCACTAAATCCAATCCCTTATGTATCTTATACCATAAGAGTCTACATGACAATCATGTTTATACTGCGACAACTCTTTGTCAATGGATCTGCAATTTAATAACTTGTGGGAATTCGTTCTTTCTTTACGTCATTTCATTATATTATCTTTCCAATGAGATAATACTGCCTTAACACATGCTTGGATCAATGATGAGACCTTAGTTCCCTCGTTTGCACGATGGCTCCACTATTATCACAATACAAAAGCATGTGATCAACAATGTTAGGAACTACTCCAAGTTCATTAATGAACACTTTGACCCAGACAACAACTTTTGTTGCTTTCTAAAGCAGTGATGTATAATGCTTCTATTATTGAATCAACGATGATTTTCGATTTGGAACCTTTCCAACATATCGCTTAAGAGTAAACCAATATCCTAATTGAAATATGCTATCATTCTAGTTCGACTAGAAGTTAGCATCAATGTATCCATGAACTCCCAGTTCATTTTCTCCATATAAAATCTTCTTAAGATTTTATCTATATAGATCTGGATGAGTTAAGCAATCTTATAGATCTATCTCTATAGATCAAGCTATTTCTCACATATCTATTATGAAGAAATTATTTAACAACCATAATTTCAAAAATTGAAATATAAAGACGTCGTTTCCTGTTAATATGAGTCCAAACGGGCTGGCCCATCTCTTAACTTAACCCGGTCCAACATTTAATTAATCAAATTAATTAAATCCGGTCCATGAATTAATTAATCCAATTAATTAATTCGGGCCTATTAATAAGCAACCCAATTAATTAATTATCCAACACTTGTCAATTAATTAATTGATAAATATCATTCTTCTGATTCTCTTTTGTGTGTGACCCATTAGGATCCCGATCACGATGTCTAACGACGTGAATTATTATTTTGATCTAATCAAAATTGATAAATTAAAATACCCATTTTAATTTATCATCAATTCACATTCGTCGTCCCAGATTGACATCTAGCAATGTGTCGGGCAATACATGTGACGAAATGTCACGTGACATGACAAAACCAAACTTGTTCGTTTACCGTGAAACTATAATCCCTTCGTCAATATGATCCGATCAATTACGAGATATGGACGTGAGTCAATCTCAATTATCGATCATATCTTTTATCCTACTGTTAAGTCAATGTAAGTCGAAAACTCTTTTCCGACTTATGAGTTCACCTTGGCCAAGGATTTCATTATCAACTTAACTGGATGAAATGTAGATCATAATCTCTTACTATCTAAGAGTGACGAATCCTCTATTGATCATTCACAACCTTCATATGATTCTTGACATACCCGAACGATGCCGTATTAGCGACCCTTGACAGAGTAACATCCGACATCACCAAAGCATGACTGTCCTCACATAAGGCACTATGATGACCTCAAGTCAAAGGACCAATTCCACTACCGAACGTTAGAGATTAACCACTGACACTCATATAGTTTTCCATGTGGAATCTCTCAGCGGGTCTCCAATGTTTTGTTCTATAACAAAACATTCGCGTGTTCATTCAAGTGTATCCACACTCTAGTTTGTAAGATCAACTACTTACTTCATAAGTAAGAAATGCCACACGTGATGGTCTATCCGTAATAACGATATCCGTATCCCGTTATTACATACGACCACTGACGATTTAAGATTCAGTCATATGTAATTCATATCTCATAATCACAACTCCTTGTGATTAACAAATCATCAAGACTTGAATCTACGGATTCTATTATTTAATTAATTAGAATATTAATTCAATAATAAATCTTGCCATAAATATGCATCGGTTATATATACATTAAAAGTGCTTATATCCAAAGTTGATTGGACCTAGGGCATAACACTTACAAACTCCCACTTGCACTAAATCCAATCCCTTATGTATCTTATACCATAAGAGTCTACATGACAATCATGTTTATACTGCGACAACTCTTTGTCAATGGATCTGCAATTTAATAACTTGTGGGAATTCGTTCTTTCTTTACGTCATTTCATTATATTATCTTTCCAATGAGATAATACTGCCTTAACACATGCTTGGATCAATGATGAGACCTTAGTTCCCTCGTTTGCACGATGGCTCCACTATTATCACAATACAAAAGCATGTGATCAACAATGTTAGGAACTACTCCAAGTTCATTAATGAACACTTTGACCCAGACAACAACTTTTGTTGCTTTCTAAAGCAGTGATGTATAATGCTTCTATTATTGAATCAACGATGATTTTCGATTTGGAACCTTTCCAACATATCGCTTAAGAGTAAACCAATATCCTAATTGAAATATGCTATCATTCTAGTTCGACTAGAAGTTAGCATCAATGTATCCATGAACTCCCAGTTCATTTTCTCCATATAAAATCTTCTTAAGATTTTATCTATATAGATCTGGATGAGTTAAGCAATCTTATAGATCTATCTCTATAGATCAAGCTATTTCTCACATATCTATTATGAAGAAATTATTTAACAACCATAATTTCAAAAATTGAAATATAAAGACGTCGTTTCCTGTTAATATGAGTCCAAACGGGCTGGCCCATCTCTTAACTTAACCCGGTCCAACATTTAATTAATCAAATTAATTAAATCCGGTCCATGAATTAATTAATCCAATTAATTAATTCGGGCCTATTAATAAGCAACCCAATTAATTAATTATCCAACACTTGTCAATTAATTAATTGATAAATATCATTCTTCTGATTCTCTTTTGTGTGTGACCCATTAGGATCCCGATCACGATGTCTAACGACGTGAATTATTATTTTGATCTAATCAAAATTGATAAATTAAAATACCCATTTTAATTTATCATCAATTCACATTCGTCGTCCCAGATTGACATCTAGCAATGTGTCAGGGCAATACATGTGACGGGAAATGTCACGTGACATGACAAAACCAAACTTGTTCGTTTACCGTGAAACTATAATCCCTTCGTCAATATGATCCGATCAATTACGAGATATGGACGTGAGTCAATCTCAATTATCGATCATATCTTTTATCCTACTGTTAAGTCAATGTAAGTCGAAAACTCTTTTCCGACTTATGAGTTCACCTTGGCCAAGGATTTCATTATCAACTTAACTGGATGAAATGTAGATCATAATCTCTTACTATCTAAGAGTGACGAATCCTCTATTGATCATTCACAACCTTCATATGATTCTTGACATACCCGAACGATGCCGTATTAGCGACCCTTGACAGAGTAACATCCGACATCACCAAAGCATGACTGTCCTCACATAAGGCACTATGATGACCTCAAGTCAAAGGACCAATTCCACTACCGAACGTTAGAGATTAACCACTGACACTCAGATAGTTTTCCATGTGGAATCTCTCAGCGGGTCTCCAATGTTTTGTTCTATAACAAAACATTCGCGTGTTCATTCAAGTGTATCCACACTCTAGTTTGTAAGATCAACTACTTACTTCATAAGTAAGAAATGTCACACGTGATGGTCTATCCGTAATAACGATATCCGTACCCCGTTATTACATACGACCACTGACGATTTAAGATTCAGTCATATGTAATTCATATCTCACAATCACAACTCCTTGTGATTAACAAATCATCAAGACTTGAATCTACGGATTCTATTATTTAATTAATTAGAATATTAATTCAATAATAAATCTTGTCATAAATATGCATCGGTTATATATACATTAAAAGTGCTTATATCCAAAGTTGATTGGACCTAGGGCATAACACTTACACATATGAGTACATATTGATCATTCATATCTCATTAATGACTCATATATCTTCTGCGAAATAACAAAAATGTTTGGCATGGACTTGTTAGCAAAAAGTAATGGTTTAGAAAATAATAACATTACATATTTATTGAATTTAAGTCCAATTACAGAAATTAAAGAAACTGGAAAATAATACAAAGCATTATAGAAAATTTTCTACTAACTTATATCTAGCTTACAAAATCTAATTGAATGCAGACACTTGAAAAATAAAACAAGAACACTTCCCATAAAAGTGAATAACCAAATTTTACTACCAAACCAAGGAACAACAATGCAATGACTTCAAACCTAATTTGTTTGTAATAAGAATGATGAAAATTGGAAAGTATATTCGATGCGTAATCGAAATTAACATCAATTACAATATAATTTTCCATTATAAAGAGGTCCATTGATTGTAATGAAGAAGACTTGATTATTGAATAAAATACAACCTCTTTCCATTTCTCCCTTATTTTCTCCTCTTTTCTTCTTATTGGTTTCACGCATTAGGACAGGCATCAAAGAATGTACCCCAGATGTAATGCTTGCCTTGCCAAGGTAATTTCTACAACATCAAAATCAGTAGATTGCATCTTTGGTTTCTCACTCCTCGCACAATATCCCCACAATTCATACCCTAAAAACAAAAACAAAAAAATGTAATTCAAAGAAAGAAAGAGAAATGAAAATCTAATTGATCAGTACAATTATGATTCTAGTTATGCAATGGAAAACGTGTAGACGCTGGACTCAAATTGAAATAGACTTCCAAAGAAATTCAGTTGCAGTGAATACGAGGAAGAATTCGAAAATGTCATTGAGAACTTCCTTGGTGCAAAACTGTGCAAACTCAATATCGTGCAATTATTATTAAACAATGTATCCCTCAATTTTGGAGTGAATTGCTTATTTGGTCACTGAACTTTCAGCTATGCTTCCAAGGGGTCACTGAACTTTCAAAATCACCCAAATCATCACTGAACTTTGCAAAATATTTCTCAATGGTCACTAAATTTAGTGATCTCCTAAGAAACATTTTGTAAAGTTTAGTGATCCCGTAGAAACATTTTGCAAAGTTCAGTGACCTGGTGGAAACATTTTACAAAGTTCAGTGATGATTTGGGTGATTTTGAAAGTTCAGTGACCCCTTAGAAGCATGGCTGAAAGTTCAATGACCAAATAGGCAATTCACTCCTCAATTTTGATTGTCTACTTTGTCATATTACAACTTCACGAGGCTTTGTTAAAGATAACTGTGAAGTGGATCACTTAGTCCACATAGTACATGGATATTGGTCTAGAGCACTTTGAAAGGATTGTGCTAGTTGAGGTGTAATATGGACCATAGATTAAATCTAATAGTTAGATTTAATCTTGTGGTCAATTATACAATCTAGACAAGTCACTTTCATAGTACAATATTTGAATTTGAATTTTGAATTCAAATGATATTTTTCTCTATAATATACTAGACATCGTCATCTTCTCACTTTGGCATTTTTGGCATAAGAGAAAGAGAGTAAGCATACAGAGGTAACCAAGTGGGAGTTCTCATCTTCGGCAAAATTCTTGGTGGCTTCCGGCGGAGTTATTCTCGATATATCCATTGTCATTCCCGTGGACGACGGTGCATGATCCGGTGTGGCAAAAATCTGAGCTCAACGTCTTTAGACACTCCATTGATAGTGTTAGAACAAGCTTTGAGTTCCTTGGTTCGATTTTTACACTTTGAGAGTTTATTTTCCGCATTGTAGTTGTAATAATTTTTTGTTCGCTACATCATAAACTCTACAAATGGTATTAGAGCTTATGCTAGTGGTATAAAGTGTTTAAACAACCTAAAAAATTGGATTGGAAGTCGAAGGGGTTCAGGTTCGGTGGAAAACTAGAAAACTCGAAACTTTAAACCCATTTTCTAGCCAAACGACACATGTGGTGGACAAACAGAGACCACTAGTAGACTCAAGACAACAAGCAGAACCTGGAGGTGCCGCGAGTGTAAGACACATGCCGACGAGGAGGAGGCGCATAAGCCTTACGTGCAGACACACACACCGCGCTTGAGGGCGCGTGAGTGGGTTTCAGCTTGAGGTCAAAACATCAAAGTTGTTCCTTGAGACGTTTTGAACCTCCTGGTGGTGTTGGATTCCAACTTGGTGTACTGAAGAAGTAGATATAGCCTCAGGCAGAAACGTGAAGTGGAGAAACCTTTTCCATTGGCGGCTTGGTGGTGTTTTATAAGGTTGCAGTAGCTGTTGGATAACTTAGGGCGGTAACTGGAGGCCCTGGATCGATAAAATACGAACCAAATCTTGGTTTGCTCAGTTTGCGCATTCTAACGCCCTCCCGCGAATTTTACAATTAAGATATTGTTATTTGACTCTTGTGGTATTGTCTATATATTACTTGTTATGATACCATTGCTTGTGTCATCTTGAAAAGTAATTTATATGTAAATTGGTTTAAGCTTGCATTTGTGTGTGGGTAAATTGAGTAAGTAAAAACTTTTTCGAAAAACGTTATTTGTCAACCATGGCCTCTCGAGTTGAATTGGCACAATTCAATGGTAAAGGAGATTATTCCATTTGGAAACAAAAAATGAAAGCTATATTAATCCAACAAAAGGTTTCTAAAGCTCTAGACAACCCGAAAAAATATCGTGATGCATTAAAAGCTAAACCGGATGAAATTACTGAGATGAATGAAGTTATACATAGTTTGATTATATTGCACTTATCTGATGATATGTTAGGACAAGTTGAACAATATAAGACTGCCAAAGAATTGTGGGAAGCACTTGAAAAGCTATTTTTGGAAAAATCTCTTCCAAACAAAATACAGTTGCTTTAAAAACTTTTCAGTTTTAAATCAACCCGAGAAAGGATCTTGAATCCAATTTGGCCGACTTTAACAGACTTGTCAAGTGTTTGGCCCACAATGATAAAAATTTGATGATGAGTATTTAGTTGTTATACTTTTAAATGCTACGCCCAAATCCTATAGAGATGTTAGGAATGCTATCATATATGCTAGGGATACTTTGACCTAAGAGATTGTGACTGATGCTTTGAGGGCTAGGGAGTTAGAGATGAAGAAAGAGTCAAGGGGTAGCTTGAGAGAAGAGAGTTTGTTTGTTAGAGGAAAGAATGATACGAGAGACAACTTTTTTCAAAGTAAGAATGGTAGAGGGAAATCGAAGGGTAGGTCTAAGTCTAGAGATAAGAGTAGTAAAAAATGCTTTCACTGTGGTAAGTTAGGGCATTTCAAGAGAGAATGTAATGACCTTAAGAAGAAATTTAGACCGCAGCAGAGTGATGATCATAACTTAGCTGCCGTATGTGATTCCCTTGATTGTTTACATGTTATGACCGTTTCGGGAGATTTAGATCATGCCCGTGATAACATGCATGTCATGAATGTTTCTAATATTGAATTTGACATTAAGTGGATTTTAGACTCAGGTGCTATTGTTCATATGTGTCATGTTAAGTCTTGATTCTATAACTATAGAGATGTGAATCCTAGAAAAGTATACTTAGGGGATGATCGTACACACAATGTGGAAGGAGTTGGTGATATTGCTATTAGGATACATGATGGAATTATTAGATCCCTTAGAGGTGTTAGGTATGTCCCAGGCCTGGTAAGGAATCTTATTTCCTTAGGCACTTTAGAAGAAGAAGGTTATCGGTTCAAATCTTATGATGGTACTTTAAAGATTTGCAAATGGTCTTTAGTGGTTGTGAAAGGTCCCAAGAGGAATGGACTATATATCCTTCAAGGTGAAGCCTTAGGCAACAAAGAGTCGACTTTATCTTATGTTTATGAAGATAAATCAGGTCATTGGCACAAGAGGATGAGACACATTGGGAACAAGGGATTGAAATATCTTAGTGATCAGAATTTACTTGGTAATGATAGTGTTATACCTTTAAGCTTTTGCGAGACATGTGTTCTAGGAAAGTCATATAGGGTTAGCTTTGGGATAGGTGAACACAGCACTAAGAAACCATTGGACTACATTCATGCAGATTTGTAGGGTCCAGAAAAACATCCCACACATGGAGGGAATATGTTTTTTCTATCCATCGTTGATGACTATTCGAGAAACGTTTGGGTGTATCCCCTTAAATCCAAATCTGAGACTTTTAGTAAGTTTAAGTCCTGGCTTGCCTTAGTTGAAAATCAAATGGGAAAGGGTGTGAAAACTCTTAGGACGGACAATGGTTTAGAGTTTTACAACTTTGAATTTGATAATTTTTGCAAGGGAAAAGGTTATAATGAGGCATAGGTTTGTTAGACATACCCCCCAACAAAATGGGGTGGCGGAGAGGATGAATCGAACTTTAATGGATAAAGTTAGATGTGTGATAATTAGTTCGGGGTTGTCAAAAGGTTTCTGGGGTGAAGCCGTATATATTGCTGCCTATTTGATAAATAGGTCACCTTCTAGTTCTGTTGACTTCAAGACTCCCCAAGAGTTGTGGTCTAGAAAAACCTCAAATTTGTCACACGTTAGAGTGTTTGGTTGTGCGACTTATGCACATCGGGTTGAGGGCAAATTGGACCATAGGGTTACTAAGTGTGTCATGTTAGGTTATCCAGAGGGAGTGAAAGGATATAGACTGTGAGTTTTAGGTGTGAAGAGTATTAAGATTATTAACAGTAGAGATGTGAAGTTCAATATGAAATACATATCTTCATATGTATTTCAAGAAGCAGTGATTGAACAACTAGAACTTGAAATTCCTGAAAGTGTTGTCCCTAATCAAGAAACATCTGCAGGTACTAATTTGGATGAATACCAATTAGTGAGGAATAGGGAGAAAAGACAATTGAAGCTCAATATGAAATACATATCTTCAAATTTGATGGAATTTGTCTTAGTTTTAGGTGAAGCCTTAGAATCGGTTGAACCGGCTTCATTTGAGGAAGCGGTTATTTGTAAGGATTCTGAAAATTGGAAAAGGGCTATGAGAGAGGAGATCCGGTCTTTGAATAAAAATGAGACTTGGAAGTTGGTTGAAAAATCAAAGAATCAAAAAATAGTACATTGTAAATGGATCTACAAGTTGAAAGAATGAGTAGGACCTAAAGATCCTTTAACATATAAAGCTAGGTTGGTTGCGAAGGGATTTACTCAAAGAAAGGGGATAGACTATAATGAGGTGTTCTTACTGGTCATTAAGTATAAAACTATCAGGTTAGTCTTAGCCTTAGTTGTCCAGTATGATTGGGAGTTGGAGCAACTAGATGTTAAGACGGCTTTTCTTCATGAGGAGTTAGATGAATTGATTTATATGTCTCAACCTCAAGGGTTCGAGGTGAGGGGAAAATTGAAACTTATGTGTTTGCTTAGAAAGTCCTCGTATGGTCTTAAACAAAGTCCTAGACAATGGTATAAAAGATTTGATACTTATGTGCTTAAAATTAGTTTTAAGAGGAGTGAATATGATGCATGTCTGTATTTTAATAACTCTAAAGTAGGCTGTGAAGTTTATTTATTGTTATATGTGGATGATATGTTGCTTGCTAGTTCCAGTAAAGCTGAAATCATAAAAATGAAAAATCTTTTAAAATCGAAATTTGACATGAAAGACTTGGGAGATGCAAGAAAAATTCTTGGTATGGTTATTAAAAGGAATAGAGCTGATAATATGACGACTATTAATCAAGAATGTTATTTGAATAAAGTGATAACCAAATTTGGTAAGAAATTTGCTAAGTCTGTCAATGTACCATTAGCTGCACACATAAATTTGTCATCTGCATAATGTCCTAAAACCGAAGAATAATTGCATGAAATGAGTAATGTTCTCTGTACAAATGCCATTGGTTCTGTGATGTATTTTATGATTACCACGAGACCGGACCTTGCATATGCAGTTAGTTTCTTAAGTAGGTTTATGTCAAACCCAGGTTGGACTGCACTTAAATGGCTGTTAAGATACTTAGCTGGAACTTTAAAAAGGGGATTAATGTTTAAAAGGGGAAGTGATAAACTAGAGATAAAAGGCTATGTAGATTCTGACTTTGCGGGGGATAAAGATCAGAGGAAATCTACCACTTCATACTTTTAGGCGATAAATATATCACTTGGAAATCACAGTTGCAATCTATAGTTACACTCTCCAGCACAGAAGCAGAATATGTTGCATTAACTGAAGCTGTAAAAGAATGCATGTGGCTGAAAGGCCTTCTATGTGAATTAAACTTCTTGAATGATAATGTCATGATTTATACTGATAGTCAAAGTTCATTGATTTTATGTAAAAATCCTATTTATCATGAACGTTCTAAGCATATTGAGGTGAAGTATCACTTCATTAGGGAGAAGTTAGCTTCGGGTGATTTTATTTTGCTTAAAATTGCAACTGATGATAACCTTACAGATGTTGGAACAAAAGTACTTGCGGTTGGTATGTTCAACAAATGTTTATCAATATTGAGTATTGATAACGGTTAATTGTTGTGCAGGTGCTGAGTTGGAGTGGGCGATGATGATAAAAATAAGACCACACTATGGCATAGCACTTGTAACCGGGGAATTTGGCGATGCATTATATGTGATCCAAGGTAAAGATTTGTGAGGTGGATCACTTAGTCCACATGGCACTTTGAGATGCATTATATGTGATCCATAGATATTGGTCTAGAGCCCTTTGAAAGGATTGTGCTAGTTGAGGTGTAATATGGACCATAGATTAAATCCAATGGTTGGATTAATCATGTGGTCAATTACATAATCTAGACAAGTCACTTTCATAGTATAATATTTGAATTTGAATTTTGAATTCAAATGATATTTGACTCTATAATATACTAGACATCTTCATCTTCTCACTTTGGGGTTTTTGGCCATAAGAGAAAGAGAGTAAGCATACAGAGGTAACCAAGTGGGAGTTCTTATCTTCGGCAAAATTCTTGGTGGCTTCCGACGGAGTTATTCTCGGTATATCTATTGTCATTCCCATAGACGACGGTGCATGATCTGGTGTGGCAAAAATCCGAGCTCAAGGTCTTTAGACACTCCATTGATAGTGTTAGAACAAGCTTTAAGTTCCTTGGTTTGGTTTTTACACTTTGAGAGTTTGTTTTTCGCATTATAGTTGTAAAAATCTTTTGTTCACTATATTATAAACTCTACAATAACTAATGACAAAGTTTTGGGATCCTAGAAAAACATGCACAATCTAATAAACATTTCTTCTTAACGTTATTATATATAGGACGTTCTTGCTCTATTTCTATAATGCAACAATCAACTGTTTCTATTATCGAATGCAATTTAGTTTTTTTTTTTTTTTATCTAATCTAGAATTCTAGTGATCCAGGATTCAAGCAGACATTAAGAATTTCAGAGGGTATTATAATAGATTACATTTACCCTTGATTAATTGGATGTAGAATTCAATAGATGAATAATCCATATGAGCACCGACAAAAAATTCTAACAATCCAATTTCTATTTTCAGATACATGGAAAAATCCAAATCATCAAAGGAAGGTGTGGATAAAGGGGAATGAAGGGTACCCGTAATCTTAAAATGGATCAAGATTTGTTCACGTCTAATATTAAATGATTCGCAAAATCACAATTATAAGCATATGAGAAGTTTAAATAGAGAAGTTCTAGGAAGAAATAAACATTTCTTAGACAATTTAAGCCCACCTGAAATGCTCACCTTTTTCAATCATCTATTCATTTTGAAGGTTCTATTTGCAATAAACGGAAGGCATCATAAACTCGTTCTGCTCCATAATGCTGTAACGTTCTTGAATTGAAAACATGCAATGAGGGCTCAAGACCAATCTTGACCAAGATTTTCCTTTCCAAAACTCGAAAAGGGTGTCGGCTAAAAATCGTGAAAGTCTAAAAAAAAAAAAAAATCATCTCAAACGATATACCCAAACACAAGCAAAACGGCTATACCAACATAAACTCAAATGCTAGAATGATTTTAAAATATTCTAAAACCCCATATTTGAAGGAAAAATCCAAGAATGAAGAAATACAATATATTATCATTGTTCAATTCCTCAAGAATCCGCCTCCTGCCCATAAACTACCAATAATTAGTTAAAATCATATAAAATTCACCTATTTTCAAAATATCAACAAGAATAAAACAAAATAATTGAAATCAAAGCCCAAGATTTGAAACTTAATCCATGGACTGCCTCAAAACAAGTCTAAAGCACCAAATCTTCTACCTCGAAACCCACCCATCACAAATCCAAAGAACTCTTTAAAAATTGCAGAAACTTTGTAAGTTGTAGAGGACCTAATGTTGGTTGTGCTCAATTTTCTGGATGAGATGGAGGCAGATGGTTCCAGCTTGCTGTGGGCAGGTCTTGGAGGCTCTAACATCAGTGTGAAAGAAATTAGATAAGAAAATGAACAAGGGGTGTTCACGTTGCGTGTGAAAATGAACGAAGTGATGGTAGTGTGAAGATGATAAAAAAAAAGTATGTCGACGATAGAAAATTGCGACATGTGTCCAACAAAAGTTAATCTTTTATATTATAGTGATATTTTCCCAAAGAAGAGGAAAAGGTTCATAGAGGTAAAAAATTAAAATGTCATTAAAGGTTGTCCCAAAATAGAAAAGGCATTTCTTTTGCTATATTCCTTCTTAAATCAAGAATGACAGGCATGGGCAGATCTACAGTGCCCCCACACTAAATTTGAAATAGAAAATTTTGCAATATATTTTTTAAGATTTTATATAAAAAAATTTTAATAAAAATTCCTTATAATTTTCAATTTTGCTCTCACAATTTAAATTTTGTGAAATTTACCTCCACAAATCTACTTTTGTGGCTCCACCCTTGATGATAGGACAAATTAAAGCGAGAGTCTTTCGACTCATGTAATAACTATATCTATTTCTATCTTCTCCTAGTTCTTGTTACAACTTGCGGGTTAATTTGTATAAATATTGAGGCACTCTTACCACTATGTTTGCAATGAAAAATGCATTCGCTGAACCCCAATATGTTAAAACTCACTCCAAATTAACGAAATAACTCAACAAAAATTGTACAAATTCATACAAGCAATGATGAAAAATTTTGAAAAGCGTGTCGTGTATGTTGAAGATAATGTGATCTTTAATCAACTTCCACCAACACTTCATGTACCACGACTTTTGTAGCTGGATATGAAAATAAAGCATGTGAACTTGTCTTTTTCTTCCACATTTGAAGTATCCCTCATGAGTCCCCCAATAATTGCCGCAAGAAATAACTGAAAGAAGTCGGTGCATTATGAAATATTTATAACCCCAGTTTGACAAATCTTTTTGAGATAATAAACTCATGGGTTTTAAGAAATGTGAGGTTAAAGAGTGAATAGAAATTGTGGCTCCAATGAAATGTATTACTTACTTAAAACACAAAAAAAGCTTTACTAGACATGAGCATAGTGGGCCTATGTTCTACAATCGGGCCATCTGATTTGTTACATGCCAAATGATTTCATCTGTTGGCCTGACCATATGTAATCCATGTGCACGTGCTTTTAGAATGCAACTTTTCTATTGTGATAAATCTTTGAGATAGAGACACATGGCATGATTACAACCATTGATGGCAGGGTTTGCTAGTGGATTGATAGAAAAACGATCATCGTTGCTCTTCTTTTATATATAGATGAATGATTTAATGAGTATCGTTGATCTTCTTATGATAAGCACTAATGATATAGAATATCAATTCATTGGTGAATAACAAATTTAGTTTAAATGTTGACACTCACCATAAGTTTATCCATCAATAAATTAATATGATATTATTTAACATAAGATGAGCACCAGTGCTCATTAGACAATTCATATATACATGTCTATATGTGTTGGTTTCTTTGATGAGAAGGAATGCGGTGTTGTAGGCGTTTTCCTTTTTGTCTTCTCTATGTTCTGTCTGAAACTATTCTCCTTTTTTATGAGATCTTTCTATGAAATTGGAGAGATAAGTAGATATGGTTTATATTGTTCACTCTCTGATTACTTGGTGTAATATTTTAAGGTTAGAGAGACTATAAGAAGGGTAAAGACTCTAAGGATTTTTCTTGGTTTGATATATACTTTGTGTATTGTATGTAATCTTGAACATCTTTTGGTTGTGTTGGTAGAATTAGAGTTTAGCCACTTTTGTAGAAGCCCAACATCATGAATAAGCCTTTTGGCTGAACGTTAAGGCTCCTAGTAGCAAAAAATCTTGGTATTGTTCTTTTGATTTCTACATAAGGTGTTTTATGTATAAATTTTGGGATCAACACTGGCATCAGAGCTTCCATCTAAAGGAAATGGCATTCCATTTCCTACTGCTGGTTGTTGACCCAAAAAAAGTAACGTCAACATGGACAACAGATGTCGGGCCCACTCACGCCATTTAAGCAAGTTCCAGCGCATTTTGATCGGAGAACAGGATGAAGGAAGGGAGAGCGTGAATGCGGGAAATGCTTTACTACTTGAGGCAAAAGTGTTCGAGCACCGACAATAGTAACTAAGATGATTGCACTAATAAACAATCACCAACAAAGTAACAATAACTTAAGATAAAACTTATAAATGTAGAACAAGAAAGTGAGAATCTTGAGAGTATTTTTCT
The DNA here is from genome assembly GCA_019097785.1 of Fraxinus excelsior. Classification (NCBI taxonomy): domain Eukaryota; kingdom Viridiplantae; phylum Streptophyta; class Magnoliopsida; order Lamiales; family Oleaceae; genus Fraxinus; species Fraxinus excelsior. The sequence goes on along the minus strand of CM032624.1, from coordinate 15,895,690 downwards.
TGAGTGTATTCTCGTATATTAGAATCAATGTTCAAAAGACCATCCAAAAGATCCTTACAATTTACAGAGACCACCTATTTATACTGTTTTGACCGACATAGTGTCCATTGGATTAAAACCACGTGGACTAATCTCTTTGACTAAATCCTCACATCACTAAGTCTATCAAACAATAAATACATTGACAACGGGTTAGCCACCCTATACATTAGGCTAACACCTGAAATTCTTTATTACAAACATCACTTCAATCATTCCTAAAAATTGTCTACAAATCTTGTAAGAGACAACTTCAGCTTCAGGGACTTCGGATGAACTAAGGGCTTCGACCAGAAGGAGCTTCGTATTGGTGTCTTCTGTGTGAAGAGCTTCAGCTTCTTTGATTTCTCACGTAGCGCTTCAACTTAACATTTTCAACCATTTAGTCAGTGTTTTGGCACAGGAGCTTGCCCTTTATTTGACTTATTTATTTGACTAATTGGGTTTTCGTTGACTTTTCTTTCTACGTGGAATGCGACGTGGCACTTTGACTTTAATCTCGACGGTAATGCATAACAATAGTCCCCCAGCTCATCTAAAACTAACAAATACTCTAATTTATTGACATATATAAGTGTACAAAATACATTTATCAGCTCCTATATAACACCCTAAATCTGACTCTACCAACACCAACTACCAGAAAAAGTACGTGTTTCTCATAACCATGACACCTTTCGAAAATGTTTCGCGTGTTGAAAAAAAATACCGATTGGGATACGTAAAAAGCACAAGTTGTATCCAAAATCCAATCATCGTCAAGTTTGGACTCACCGTTAGAAATGGCTAACATATCTCCATCACTGAAGTAGTTCTCTACGACCTCGACTTTATCTATAGTTTTCGAGTGCTTTCCCTTCTAATTTGTAGCCAAATTCCTTTATTCCACAACTTGCTGCAATCCCTCTTTATGTGCCGTTTTTTTTTTTTAAATTTGATTAATAAAATTAGATTTCAACATGCCCTTTGCATGATCACAATGAACAACAAGGCATTCTCTATCTCTAACCTCAAATCCAATCAGATGCTTCATCTTCTCATTCGAAAATAAAGCATCACACATATCTTCAATGATGAGAGTATCATGACTTTATAAAATTATGTCTCTAAACGAAATTGTCAACGAACACAAAAGAATTAAGGCTAAATCTTCTTCATCATACTTCACATCTAAAGTCTCCAAATCAGTAACAATAGCCTTAAAAAAGCCAGGTAATCTTCCAATGATTTTCCTTCTGTCATACGATGAGAATATAAACGTTGTTTCAGGTACAATTTGCTACTTAGACTCTTAGTCATGCACAATTGCTCCAACTTCAACCACAACGCATCTGTCATTTTCTTCTTCAAAACGTTCTGAAGAATGTTATTCGAAAGATGAAGATGAATTTGTGAAAGTGTTTTCCGATCCTTACGTTGTTTCTCATCCGTCAACCAAGTTGAGGACATCTTATCAAACCATAACAACACATCATCCAAACCCATTTATGTGAATATAGCTAGCATCTTAACCTACCACAACAACAATCTAGTGCTGCGGTCGAAAAACCGAATATCATACTTCATGGTTGCCATCAAGAACAAAAACCTCAAACAAATCAAAGCTCTTATACCACTTGTTGGGGATAGAATGAGTTTATACGGTACGATATGAAGTATTGATCACAACAATAAGATGAACACAAAGACAATAATTTAATTTGATAGAGAAATTTAAGATTTTATTCAACTATAATGGAGAAAGAATTACAATAATTGTGTTTTTTACAATTAATTTTAACTTTTGTAATAATCTAACTTGTAAAGAAGAGATAACTATGTATAGGGATAAATTTCAAACCCTAATAATATTGTTAAAGATGGAAATAGTATAAAGAACGCGTGGAATAAAGGAAACAATATTTTACACAATAAAAACTAATCAAATTTGGGTCACAAACCAACAAAACTAATATGTTATCAGATAATCAATATTTATTGTTACGCCTCTGATAACGAGTCACCATGTCATCAAAACAGGCCCACACTTTGAGGAGCTAAAGTGCCTACAACAATATAGTACGAGATGAGTAACCAAAGTGGATAGCATCGGCATAAACGAGGACCAAGCTGCATGGCTAGAAGACACATTTGCTGGTAGTATTCAAGGCTTCAACTTAAGATACAGGCAAAGATCTATCCAAAATAAAATTTTATGAATGGTGGATTTGACATCTCTGTAGCATATACCAATGTGTCAATTCGAATCCAAAAACATTAAATGCCATTCCACCTATAGAGTGATAGATGGACGTCTATGAAGAGATGCTTCGGACCAACAAATGAAGCTACGTGTTCTCCATCCAATGATTATTTTTCATTTCTTTCTCTATAAGTACTTATTCTGTATGCCTTTGTAAGGTAATGTAACTTCAATTCACTATTTATCTCCCTTCTTGAGATAATATAGAAATTTCGATTGTTCCCACGACCAAAATTGGTTGTTTGCAATTATCGTCAACTAGTTTAATCGTCGGAGTGTTCGTGGCCACTACCACCACCATTGAAAATGGTCACGAGTTACTGACCATTTGTGCCAAGTGTGTACGGAGGAGTATACGTGGAGTTGTTTTCTGTTGGTCACGTGGAGGTCCATTTTCCAGGGTAAACACTTACTTACCCTTTCTTTTACTTCATGTATTTACTGAATCTAAGTTCTCCCATTGGTTTCTAGAATATGCTAGCTATTTGTAGAACCAAAATATACAGTGGGATTGAAAAATATAAACTCAAATTTTAGAAGGCAGGAGAGAAATAACTCGAATTCAACCATTTTTAGATTTTAGAGGGTCAATAGATTGATTGTTAACAATGCAACTAAGGGTATCAAAGAGCTTTTGGGGATCCTGGAAGTAGTTAATGAAGTCTTTAGATTTTTCTTTTTAAATGCCAAGTATGAAATCAAAGTTAAAACTAACCGAACCGCATGACATCATTATGCTAGATAATCTGCATACCTACAAACGCAGTCCATTACTCACTAATTCTAAATGCAAATTTCTCAGTTTATATGATAAACATGAGCACTATAAATGAAATTCAGATAAGCACTGGAATAAATGTTCAACATAGAGAAACGTAAATCCTTGTTTAAGAGTGTTTGCTTACTACTTGGAGCCTTTCGTTTATCCTCTTTCGCCTTCTTCCTCTGTCTATTTTCATCATTTTCTAATGCTAAATATAATGTGTGCTAAGAACCAAGTTTTATTTTTCCATGATGAAGGCAAACATCAAGAATGGTCTACCCACTATATCATTTTTGTGATATGAAAATCCAGAACTTAAAGTTTCTTTTGTTTTGTTCAGTTCAATAGGGAACCGTAAAAAAATCTGTTGACCATAAAAAATGCGCCAACAGAATCCTTTCCACCTTCCCTTCACATAGACATCATATGTACACTATAACACCCCATTAGAAGGAAAATGTTACTAGTCTAGAAAAGGTTAGCTACCGTTTGCACTCCGACGATCAAATCAACGGTCGGACGAGAGGAAAAAAAAATGCAAGAGAGAGAGAATTCGGATTGGGTTAGAAATCATACCTTATTGTGAATGACAATTGCCTATATATATATAGAAAAATGTTAATGGGCCGAGCCCTATATGCCATTGTCTAATTAAATAGTTCAATCAAATAGTCGATATCACATAGACATATATGGGACCCCCACTATCTGAGCATGTCATGTAATTTATGGATATAACAATAGTCCCCAAAGTTTGAGTCGTATATTCATGTACGGGTCAGACTTCAAAATATAAGCCGTCAAATATGTGATATCTTTTAAATTACCTCAGAAATATAAGTTGTTCCAATAAGCGAAGACTTGCAAATTGCCTAGAAAATATACATCGATCCCAAATAGGTGAGGACTTATGAATTGTGTCGAGAATATAAATCGCTCCAATAAGTGAGGACTTACGAACTGCCTCGAAAATATGCATCGATCCCAAATAGGCTAGTATTTATGAATTGCCTCGAGAATATAAACTAATCCAACAAGTGAGGACTTACGAACTGCCTCAGAAAATATATGTGTGAGCCTAAATAAGCGAGGACTTTAAATTGTCTCGAAAGATAAATGTTGCATATAATTTGTTGAAATTTCGACATCTCCTCTGTAATATGTACTAAACCAACTTGTAATACAACATAATATCTTCACTGCACATATATAAAATAAATCGGGATCCATTTGCCCCTCAAATTACTCATGATTATGAAGTGAATAATGATATATCACATTTCTCCAAGATATAATATGCAGAAAGCTTATCATGTATCATAAATGGTCATATACTTCCACAACTTAGTATAATAGTAGTGCTATAGTGAAGCAACATGTTGATAATGTAGATAACATGACATAAGTACTGGCAGTAGTGAAAATAATATGATGACGTGCTAGCAATGATGTGGCATGCATACTTGGCAGCAATAATATAATACATATGCTAGCAGTAATAATGAAATGATACAAAGATACTAGTATCACAATAATCCACCATGTCTAAGTCAAATATTAATATGCTGGTCAGACTTGGAATATAAGCCACTGTAATGAAGTTGATGAAGAGACGAGACTAAATATATAAGCAACTGTGATAAGCTAATGCAGAGTCGATGCATTGGACATAGGTAGCAGATGCAACGCTCTGAATGTGAGTAGCAGAGACGATGCTCTGAATGTGTAAGTAGCAAACTCGATGCTCTGGACATAAGTATCAAAGACGATGCTCTGAATGTATATGTAGCAGAGGCAATGTGATAGGAATATAAAATGCATATATTTTCCTCCTTATTTTATGTGCTCATATGTTTATTTTGTGCCAAAATGTACTCATTACACTCATATTTTAATTTAGGTGGCAATTCTATGGATATGGTGTAATTTGGAAGATACAAGTGAAAATGGACCAAAATGGAAGAAAGTGAAAGTTCAGAGACTGAAGAGAAAATAATCTAAACTTGTTTCCAACCTTGTGATGATGATTCGAGAGTATTAGAGGTTAATTGGATGAAGAAATAAGTCAAATGGATGAAATATAGTCAACACATTATCACATATCAACTTTCAAGTTGAAAAGGTTGCAACGATTTTTAACCTCATATTGAGACTAGATTTTGATATGGAAAACAATCGAATTTGAAGATAGACTCTGAGGAAAGGTTGTAGCTCTTTGAATTAGTTTTTTAACGCATCTTGAATCGTCTCAATCGGACATCGGTATTGAAAGATATGATCAAAATATGGAAAGTTGTCCAGTTGTGTAAGTCAGGCGACCGCTCAACCCTAAACTTCAACTATGTAATCCATTTTTTTTTTGCCTGGGCAATCGCGGAAATATTTCCAGTTTCCTAATTTACGTCAAAATCTTATGGAAACAACATCTCTCTCGACTTTTAAACCCTAAAAAGTCCCAGAAAACCAGAGAACGCCTCCAACCTATTTTCTCTTTATTTTTCTTAGATCTATCATGTGTAACTAACTCTTTGTGCTTGATTGAAGGATACCGAAGCCTTGAAAAATATTATAATTGTGAGATCCACCTATTTTCATTGTTTAATTTATATTTTTAGCTTGAATGCAACCGTTGGTGGTTATATTATCTAGTTTGTCGATTTCTCTATTGTTTAAAACTATTATTAAATTGAATATTTAGCGATGGTATGCGATTATTTGATAATTAGGGTTAATTAGAACACTGGTTTCTGATTAACTAAAATTAAGGAGAAATATGAATTTATTTCAACGATGAATATTGTGAATGTGAATTGATTATTCTTTGTGGATTGATAAATTGTTATAAATCTCCAACGGTGGAAGTTGACTTTGATCAAGACTCGTTTCATTGATTTAATACAACTCGTTAATTTACATTGTTATTTGTTATAAGATTGATTTCGTTATAAACAAAACCCTCAATCGTTATACAAAGCATAAATTATTGAATTGCACACTCTTCGTGGGATCGGCCCTGACTTCCATTGCTACATTAGTTTTAGAGGTTTAAGGATTATTTTTGGGTGCCTATGACAGAACACCATAATGCTATGGGCATAAGTAGCAGAGATAATGCTCTGGACATAAGTAGCTATAATAAGCCGACATCCTTACATGGGGATGATGCATTCATGTCAAGAGCTTCCTTCATGGTGTTTGATCCAGCCATAGAAGGCTTCGTCTTCTTATGTACTAAGGTAGGCCCACCCATCTCCTTAAGAAACAGTGAATAATATAAACTCTCTGAAAATTAAAAAATGTAACATAGCTGCAGCAGAAACAAAGCTTTGAAAGATGGGCAACTGTAATATAGTCGATGCTGAGGTGCTGAGGCGTAATGAACTTTTTGAAGATAAATGAAGTTGTATTGTAACATCTCATAAGGTGAGGCATCTCGCAAAGTGAAGAATGACTATCGAGCTAGTAGCTCATCTTGAACTTTCGACGATAATGAGAAGCGATGAATAAACATCTCACGAAGCGGAGAATAAACATACTCAAACTATCGGAGTTTTATAAGTGGCCTCTGATAGACGAGGTCTTATAGCTAGCCTCAACGATAATGAGAGGTGAGGAATAAAAAAATCACGAAGCCAGGAATAATCATCTAGCGAGGCGGGGAATAAAAATCCCGCAAATAGCTCTCAAACTATCGGAGTTTTATAAGCGGCTTCTGATAGACGAGGTCTTACAAGTTAGCTCAACAATAGTGAGAGGCAATGAATAAAAATCTAAAGTGTGGAATAAACATCCAACGAGTAGCTCTCGAACTATCGGAGTCTTATAAATTGGCCTAAGATAGATAAGGTCTTATAACTAAGCTCAATGATAGTGCCAGGCGATAAATAAACAAATCGCGAAACCAAGAATAATCATCTGGCTAGGCAAGGAATAAACATCCCGCAAATACCTCTCAAACTGTTGGAGTCTTATAAGCGGCCTCTAATAGACGAGGTCTTACAACTTAGCTCGAAAATAGTGAAAGATGAAGAATAAACATCTCGCGAAGCCAAAAATAATCATCTGGCGAGGCGGGAAATAGACATCCTACAAGTAGCTCTCGGACTATCGAAGTCTTATTAGCAGCATCTGATAGATGAGGTCTACAACTTAGCTTGAGAATAGTGAGAGGTGAGGAATAAACATCTCGCGAGATCATAAATAATCATATGGCGAGGCAGAAAATAGACATCCCAGGAATACCTCTCGAACTATCGGAGTCTTATAAGCATCCTCTGATAGATGAGGTCTTACAACTTAGCTCAACAAAAGTGAGATGTGAGGAATAAACATCTCGTGAAGTGAAAAATAAACATCTAACGAATAGTTCTCAAACTATCGAAGTCTTACAAATTGGCATCGGATAGACGAGGTCATATATCTAGGCTCAACAATAGTAAGAGGTGAAGAATAAACAAATCACGAAGCTAGGAATAATCATGTGGTGAGGTGGGGAATAAACATCCCGCAAATAGGTCTCAAACTATCAAAGTCTTATAAGCTACCTTTGATAGACGAGGTCTTACAACTTAGCTCAACGATAGTGAAAGGCGAGGAATAAACATCTCGCGAGGCCAGAAATAATCATCTGGCGAGGCGAGGAATAGACGTCCCACAAATAGCTCTCGAACTATCGAAGTCTTATAAGTAGCCTCTGATAGACTATGTCTTACAACTTGGCTCAATCATAGTGAGAGATGAGAAACAAACATCCTGCAAGGCCAGAAATAAACATCTGGCAATTTTCCTCATCCGTTTTCAAGGAACAAGGATTCTAAGTACCGTCTCTTCCTTTATTCAAGAAATGAGAACTCTAAGAAATATCATGTCTTCCTTTATTCAAGGAATGATGACTTATAAAAATATTGTGTCTTCCTTTATTCAAGGAACGAGGACTCCAAAATACTGCATCTTCCTTTATTTAAGAAATGAAGACTTCAAGATGCCGCCTCTTCCTTTATTCAAGGAACGAGGACTCCAAGAAATACCGTATCTTCCTTTATTCAAGGAACGAGAACTCCAAGAAATACCGTATCTTCCTCTATTCAAGGAACGAGAACTCCAAGATAATGTATCTTCGGCTATTTAAAGAACGAGGACTCATAAAATCTTGCCTCTGATAATAAGAAATCCATGAGCTTGGGTTCAGCTTCGTTAATAGGAAAACCACGAGCTAAGTCTCACCTTGAATAAATAAGAAATCCACGAGCTTAGGCTCGCCTTCAATGGTGCGAGGTCTTACAAGCTGACCTTGAATGTGCAAGGTCTTAGAGCTTGCCTCAAATAATAAAGGTGATCATCAAAATGGCTTTCAATAAGAGAAATTCGAGATGGGCATTCTATTAATTTCATTTTCCAATATATAGGGGCGATAATAGGATAAAAATTCACTTCCAGCAATTAAATCAAGCTTCGTTATCATGCCCTTCTTGAAACTCTCCAAAAATAATTATTTGACAACATGGAGAATTGCTTGAACACCCAAAGAAATCAATTGGCAAAATTAATTTATAGTTAGCGTGTAAAAGAATAATTTTGCAGCCCAAAACCCATAATGTGAATTAAATCTGCAAAATATAGTATCCATATAGAGAACGCATATTCACTCGATACCAAACCTTTTTTGCAAGTTAATAAGAATAGAAACTGCCAATAGATTCCAGTGATCATTTTAATTGCTCTCTTCCACTCTTAAATTACAACACTTCCCGGTAATTTACAAAATGACAAAATCTATTTATCCCATTTTCAAAGAGTGATGTCGGGCTTGCTCTTCCGCTTAAATTATAGCATTGACAAATAAGCCCACTCTCAAGCAAAATCCATGGGCCCTAGTGAAGTGGAAAAACTTGGGAAAGAAAATATAAGCAACGGCCCAAGAAAATATAGCACCAATTGAATTAGGGAAGAATTCATAAATCATGTTTAAGTTTCAACAATTCAGAATTCAAGTTTTAAGTTTAAAAAAATACAAAAATCAGGTATTTAGCTAATTAATTAAAAATATTTATTATTTAAATATAACAAATTCAATAAATTAATTTATTAAATATATATTTTACCAATTAAATATAGTAAGAACACAATTATATGCAATTTGGTCACAGTTATCTAATTAATTAATCAAAGATTAATTTTCGGTCACAATTTAAAAATTATTGGTCACAAATTTTTTCTCGGTCACAAATCAAAAAATTTATAGGTCACTTATTAGTTCTCGAACACGAATCAAAATTTCATTAGTCATATATTATTCATCAGTCACTAATCAAAAATTTTATTGGTCACAGCTCATTTATTCATTACAAATCGATCACAACTTATCAAATTATTAGTCACGACTTATTTTTTTTGTCTCAAATCAAGAATTTTACGAGTCACAGGTTATTTCTCAATCACGAATCGAAAATTTTATAAGTCATAAATTATTTATCGTTTACAAAATCAAAATTTTTATAAGTCACAACTCAATTAAAACTTAATAAATTGTGAGCCACGGTCACATATTATTTATTTGTCAAAAATTAACCAGTTATTGGTCACAATCAACAAAATAATTGGTCACAGATACCTACCCCATCTCATCCCATCCACAATCATCGCGCACAACACCGCCTTCAAACACCACCATTGCACAACATTTGCAACCACCACCTAAACACTGCTTCCAGTAGCACTACTGCCACCATCGCAGTCAAAACCACCACTATCACCTTAAACAAATCAACACCACCGCCAACGTCACCACCAGAACCACTACTACCACCATTACAAACAAATCACACATGACAGAAAAGCATTACTACCACTACGTCATGCCAGATCCACCACCACAACCACCACCCCTATCTCACCTTCACAGCACATCAACCAAATCTCGATCCACCATCAAGCAGCCAGGTCCACTACCTCACATCCATAGCACACCACCAAATCATAACGCAGAGTACACCATCGCCACGGCCAAATCTATCACCACCAACTTTAAATCCACTATCAACAGTCCGATCTACCATCGTCACTAAAACCACCCAAACATCACCACACCATGGAAACCACCACCAACAACAACAAACAAAAATCAACAAAATCTGGCGTGATCGCCATCTTCATGCTCAAAATCATCTCAACACCATGCTGACACAATACCACTGCGAAAGCTTAGCATAGCAACGATGATACCACTGTAGTAGCAACGAGGGTGAGGGGGAGGATAGAGAGAGACGACAGAAAAAGAGACGGAAGAAAGTGATTCGCTACTCACCGTCGTGACTCGCCCGATTCGCGTTCCTTCTGGTCGGAGAAAATTTCATATCGTTGCACATAGAGCGTTGATCCCTGGCACCAAATGCCGCTTTCGTAGGTAAAGAGGATGTCGCTAACGTCAATGAAGAGGAAGAGAGGTAGTGATTAGTGAAAGATGAGAGAGACGATGTGGAACATATGAGAGTGATTGTGATTTTGGGTTAATATAATTCAGTTGAAAGCATTATTCATGATTTAGGGTTAGTAATTCAATTAATATATGAATTTTGATTAAATAAACTTCATATCTGATTTTTGAGTTTGAAAACCCATATACATGTTTTTTGTAATTTCCTTATTGAATTATTTAAAGGACCTAAAATATTTTAGACCAAAGGGTGGCCATGAAGCCCAAGACAAATTAATACTTTGGTCCAATTTGTTATAAACATCTTACCCAAGTTCATCGAAGCCCATTAACTAACCTACAATTTGCAATATGTTAAAGTACATTAAATTAAGTGCATCAAGTCAGAGAAAGTAGCAATCAAGCTGTGAACGTCTATTTCTTTTGCCAAACAAAGTAGCTTACAAAATTGAATGGACATTTTGCAAATGAGTAATGCTATGTAGCTCCACTGGGGTTATAACCCTATTTTAGGTGGCTCTAAATGATAGGTTAAATGAAATGTGAAATTAAATGACTTATTTAATTTTAATGTCACATTAACGCCACCTAGATTAGGATTGTAACCCCAATGGGGCTAAATAACATTACTCTTTTGCAAACATACCACCATCACAGTCCTTTTACCATAAACATTTAATGTGGACACACAATGGACAAAAGATAGAACTGTACACTATCTCAAATGATCTTTAGTATCTGTAGTTTCTCGAATGGTGGTCGCTGGAGTAAAAGTTGACCAAGGCTTTTTTATTTAACGAGCAGTGTGCGAAGTCAATTTTTTAGGCTCATTGCATATATCAGAACGAGTTTTCTCACCTTTTGTATTCACTTCTTTGATTTCTTCATTTGCTTTCATGTTCTCAAATATATAATGCCAAGAATCTGACATTTTCATGGTAATCCAATTTTGGAAGTTCTGGCGGATGGTATTTGTGGAAAATATATATAATATAAAATTTTTGGAGTAGTAAAAGTTAATGTTCAAATGTTTGGAGTGTTCAAGATGTTTGATTTCGAACTCGTTTGACTTGTGAAGTTTGTGTTTCAATGACAAGGGTAGAAAGTCTCGTGAGGAAAACCTTCCTTGGCCTCTGTCTACCACCAGAACCAAGATAAGCATTGTCAAAACTTGTTTCTAGTAGCTAAATCAAGTCCTCTCTCCAAATTTTTCTCCTCTTTTGATGGCCGATTGCTTTTTGTTTACAAACAACCACTTTCCATGGATCAAATATGGCCGATTTCTTCAAACTTTGCCGAAAAGCTCTTTTCTTCAAGGGAAAATTTACGTGCCTCCAGTGACCTTATTTTTCATATTTTGGAGGCTGGCCTTACTTTTTTGTAGAGAAACTGCTCAAAAAAAATCTACATTTTCAATGGGTTTTTGGTACGTGGTAGAACATGGTTAACGTATTGTTTCCCACATACGCCGTCAATCTGTTGACTTCAAAAAATGCGCCAACAAAATCCCTTCCATCTCTCATCCACGTAGACATCACCTCTACACTAGAACATCCCATGAGGAGGCAAAGGTCACCAGTCTAAAAAAGGATTCGACGACCGTTTGCACTCCGACGGTCAAATCAACGACCGCACAAGAGAAAAACAAAATGTAAGAGACGGAGAGGAAATTTGGATAGAGTTAGAAATCATAGCTGTAGGTCCAAGATCCAGTTTCAAACCAATTTTAAAAGTATGAAAAACAAGGTTTCAAAGAACTCAAAAAGTAGAAAATAAGAACATAGAGAATTTTAGCCAAAGGCCCCGGAGGTTCAACGACCACTTCTAACGCTTAGTCCCCCATTGAGCATCCATAAAGTTTAAGCTCGAATCCACTATACCTAAAAAAAAATGTACAAGTTACAATCATAAGAACGGAAAGTTCTCAAACCAACAACACAGCATGAATCTCTCACTAAGTAAACTCACACAAGAGTTTTCTCTCTTTTTCTCTCAAAATCACACACAGTATTTCAGAGAAAAAAACCAAAAGAATGGACGTAGAAGATGAACAACCCGCGGCCTAAACAAAATCCTCTCAAAAAGAATAATCTCGAACCCTAATGAATTACACGGCTATTTATGAAAAGTCAGAGATGCAACGATAATAAATGTGCCACATGTCATCAATCCGAGAGGTCTACTTAAAACAGAAAATGTGTTTGTTATAAAAGCCTTCCAGATTCTTCTTCATGGATCATTCAATTTTGGGTTGTGGTAATGGGCTAGATGCTACTGTTTTGGGCTTCACAAATTCAGCAACCCAAACTTACAATATCTGCCTTTGCTGTATTTATGATAGTATAGAAATGGATTCCAGATTAACCTCTTAAGCTGGAATTTATGCTAGTATAGAAATGGATTCCAGCTTAACCTCTTAAGCATCATTTGCGCTTATTACCTGTTCATAAGGAATAAAAGTTGGCAATTTTCAAGATTCAACAATCTCAAACAATCTAAAAATTTCACTAGTATTACCTTTGTTCCTGCATCAGCAGGATTTACCTTAGTGCATATTTTAACTAATGTAATGTCACCTTTATCAATTATATCTCTAATAAAGTGAAATTTAACATCAACGTGCTTTGATCTATCATGAAAAACTGGGTTTTTACTTAAGAAAATTGTACTTTGATTGTCAGAACATAGCTCCACCTAATTTTCTACAAGATCTAATTCATTTAACAAACCTTTCAACCACAGTCCTTCGTTTACAGCCTCAGTGGCAGCAATGTATTATGCCTTTGTGGAAGATAAAGCAAGTAATTTCTGAAGTTGAGATTTCCAGCTAATGCTTGTGTCATTTATCACATAAAAATATGCCGTTGTAGATTTTCTGTTATCAGCAAAGTCAGAATCAACATAGCCTTATAGTTTAAAACTGTCCTTATTTGTTTTGAACATAATTCCTAAACCACATGTTCCTTTTAACTATTTAATCAGGTTTTTCATGCATTCCCAATGAAACTCATCTAGATTGCTCATAAATCTACTTAAAACACTTACAGTATAAGCTATGTCAGGTCTAGAACAGACTATCACATACATAACAGATCCCACTACATTAGCATAAGGTACATTCAACATTCTTTTAAATTCATCTTCTGTCTTAGGAGATTGATCAGCAGATAATTTCATGCATGCAGACAAAGATAGGTTTAGCATTTTAAAGGGAAAAACTTTTTACCACTTTTTCAATATACGATTTCTGTGTCAAGAACAGTTTTCCATTAATTATATCCCTAATTATTTCCATGCCCAATATTTTCTTAGCAGGATCTAAATCCTTCATTTCAAATTTTAATTTAAGGCTTTCTTTTACAGAACTAAGAGTGATAGAATCATGACTAGCCAATAACATATCATCAACATACAAGAGAAGATAAAAGAATTCAGAATCATTATTCCTTTTATAGTAGAAAAATGGATCGTATTCAGATTTCTTAAATCTTAAGTCTTGTATAAAAGTGTCAATTCTCTTATACCAATGCCTAGGGGCCTGTTTTAACTTATATAATGATTTATTTAATAGGCATACCAGATTTCTTTTATCTTTTACTTCAAATCCTATGGGCTGTGTCATATACATTGTTTCATCTAAAGAACCATACAAGAAGGTAGACTTCACATCAAGTTGTTTTAATTCTAGATCAAACTGAGCAACAATGGTAATGAGTATTCTAATAGAGGTATATTTAACTACAGGTGAGAAAATCTCGTTGTAGTCTGTCTCCTCTCTTTGAGTGAAACCTTTTGCCACAAGTCTAGCCTTATATCTTATGTCATTAGTTTTTAAGTCACCCTCTTTAATCTTATACACCCACTTACAATCAATCAATTTACAATCCTTTGGTTTTTCTACCAAATCCCATGTCTTATTTATATGTAGGGAATTCATTTCATCTTCCATGGCTTCAATCCATTTCAAGGATTCTTTACATGAAACAACCTCTTCATAAGAAGTAGGTTCAAGATTAGTCGATTCAAAATTAGACTGAGTAGATGCAAAATTTGCATATTGATATCTATAGGGAGGTCTTATTTCCCTCCTTTCTATATCCCTAGCCAGTTGATAGTCCTGTAACCCATGTGTAGGATTCAAGACCTGATTGTTATCCAGGACTTCAACATCTGGGTCTATGTAAAGTTTAGTTTGAGGCTGCTCCACCTCAATTCGAGTATGCTCATCAGTGTTTTCTTCATTAGGGTCAATTTTAGTGATAATAAAGTCATCGCTGCTCAGACTTTCACTAGTTTTATCACTAAGATAGGGAAAGTCATCCTCATTAAAAATTATAGACCTACTTATTATCACTTTGTAACCTCTTACATCTTTTAACCAAAGTCTATAACATTTGACTCATTTCCCATATCCTAAGAAGACACACTTCTGGGATCTAGGATCCAGTTTTGAGTCATTATGATAAGAATAGGCTACACAACCAAATGTTCTGAGGTAAGACTAGTCAGGTACAAAACCAAACCTGATGTGTTAGGGATCTTATTATTTAGAGAGCTTGAGGGGCATCTATTTATCAAGTAACACACAGTTTTTACTGCCTCCTCCCAAAAAACCTTAGGCATACCATAACTAATCAGCATGCATCTAATTCTTTCAAGAAAAGTTCTGTTTAATCGTTCAGTAACCCCATTTTGTTAAGGTGTATATGTGACAATTTTATGTCTCATTATTCATCTTTTGATGTAATACTGATTAAACTCTGTACTGCAAAATTCCATCCCATTATCAGTTCTAAGAACCTTAATCCTTTTTCTAGTTTGATTTTCAATTAGTGTACTCCATTCCTTAAAGATTATGAAGGTATCAGACTTGGATTTTAGTAAGAAAATCCAAGATTTCCTAGAATAATCATCTATTATTAGTAGATAATATCTGTATCCTGACATAGTATGCACAGGTGCAAGTCCCTACAGATGACTGTATATATATTCCAGAACATTTTGGGATTTATGTGTGCATGCCTTAAAAGGTAGCCTAACTTGTTTTCCCAAAATGCAATGTTCACAAAAGGTTAATTTTTGAACATTGTCCTTTCCCAAAAAAACCCTTGATGTGAAAGAGTTTTAAACCCTTTTCACCAAGATGACCAAGTCTCTTGTGCCAGAGTTTTGACTTATCAGAATGTGCTGCAAGATTCACAAAATTGTTAGCGGGGATAGGTTCAATGACTATAACATAAATTCCATTAATTTTAGGTGAGCTGATAATGAGCTTTTGGTCCTTGAATATGTTTGTAAACCCATTCTTGATTTCAATGTGATATTTTTCATCATCTAAGATACCTAATGATATCAGATTTCTCTTTAATCCTGGTACATACCTAGCATGTTTCAGAATTAAGGAATGACCATTCTTTATCCTTAAAGAAATGTTACCTATGCCTTTAATTTAGCAAAATTCATTATTTTCAAGTTTCACAAACCCCCTTCAATATTAGAGAAATCAGAGAACCAGCTTCTATTGGGGCTCATGTGAAAGGAACGACCTGAGTCCATAACCCAGTCGTGATCAGTCCTTTCACTTGAAGATACATAGGCAACTCCAGTATTAGCCCCAGCTTCCTTACATGAAGCAGTCATAGATGAGGATCCCATATCATAATTAGGATTATTCTTCTGATCATTAGCTTTCTTGAAGTAGTCTTTAATAAAATGACCAGACTTCCCACAATAATAGCATTTTTTATTCTTAGCATTTACCTTATTGAATTTTGTATCCTTTGCCTTGTTATTAACCCATTTATTCTTAACAAGATTCCTATTCTTGTTGTAATTGGATTGGCTGAAGTTGGTTGTACCTTTGATTTGAGATTTTTATTTTGTATGGACATTTTCAGCATTAAAATCCTCGTTATTTTCAGATTTCAATTCTAGTTCCTTATTCAAAAAGAAGCTATGAATTATATCAAGTGTTAACTCACTCCTACCATATTCTAAGGCACTTATATCCTTATATTTATCTCATAAGGCATTAAGTAGACCAACCACCTTTTGCTCATCAGAGATTTTCTCCTCATAGTTTATTAGATCTTGTGTAATCCTATTAAATATGTCCATATTTTCTTCTACATCAAGATTAGGACCAAACTTAAAACTAAATAATTTTCTCTACAGAAAACATTTATTAGGTTCTTAGTGAGATACAGTTTTTCTAAAGCTGTCCAAAGTTCTACAGCAGACTCAGTTTCTCCTACTTTTCTAATCACAGAGTCAGGCAGATGTAGAAAGATGGTGGTTCAGGCTAATTCATCTTGTTCAGTTCTCGTTTGCTGGCCAAGATTCATTGATAGCCTTAGCACACTTTAACTATAACATGAGTGCCTTAATTTTCTGGCGCTAGTGACTAAAGTCTCATTTGTCATCCTAAGGCTGAACATCAATTTTAGAAGCCATAGCATGCAACGGTATGACAATTATGATAAGGTGTAATATGAGCAGTGGTATGTCACACAGACAAATACTGAATATACTAATCACAAAGTAAATGTAAATATCAAAATTCCAAAAATGAATGCAATACAATAAGGTATTATGATCCAGTTGAACTTACACTCAGTAAGCTGATAAAGAAAATAAATCTCAGCAAGTATACCTTCACAGATGTATGATCAAGCAATATTGCCCTTAAGTGGGAAAAACACGAAGGTTAAGAGATAATATCACATGTCAATAATATTCAGCAATTCAAAAATAGTATATAGTATCCACTGAACACACAGTAACAAATTCATAAAGTAGTAACCAATGAATTTCTTGAACCAGAAATCCCCAAATTTCCTCATATTCTAGGGTTCTCGAAGGGGTCCTTAGACAAAGGTCAATTTGAAGTAGTTCAAAAATCATTTTTAAAACGGGTAGACTTGTTAAAATTTTCTTGCTAAAAGAAAAGGAAACATCAATTGGACTGCAAACACAAAAGTATTCAAGAAGGAACAACAATTTACAGAATCCGTCACAAAACACCCAAAAATTGAAATGTTGGCAGATCGTTTTAGATCTGCTATTTTTCTTTAGCCGAAAAGTCGTACTAAGAGATTCAAGTTTCAATAATAGCAGGTTTACGAAAAATTGAAGTTTCAACAAATGATTTCAAAGCTCTGATACCACTATAGGTCCAAGATTCAGTTTCAAACCAATTTTAGAAGTATGAAAAACAAGATTTCAAAGAACTCAAAAGGCAGAAAACAAAAACACAGAGAATTTTTTGCCAAAGGCCCCAGAGGTTCAGTGACCGCTTTTAACGCTTAGTCCCCAGTTGAGCATCCGTAATTATTAAGCTCGAATCCACTATACCGGCCAAAAGTATACAAGTTACAACCACAAGAACACAAAATTCTCAAACTAACAACATAGCACGAATCTCTCTCTAAGTAAACTCAAACAAGAATTTTCTCTCTTTTTCTCTCAAAATCACACCCAGTATTTCACAGAAAAAACCAAAAGAATGGGCGTAGAAGATGAACAGCCCGTAGCCTAAACAAAAGCCTCTCAAAAAGTACAATCTCGAATCCTAATGAATTACAGAGGTATTTATGAGAAGTCACATATCCAACGATAATAAACGTGCCACATGTCATCAATTTAGGAGGTCCACTTAAAACAAAAAATGTGTTTCTTATAAAAGCCTTCCATATTCTTCTTCATGGATCATCCGGTTTTGGGTTGTGGTAATGGGCCAGATGCTACTGTTTTGGGCTTCACAAATTCAGCAACCCATACTTATAATACCTTATTGTGAATGAAACTTACATATATATAGAAAAATGTTAATGGGCCGAGCCCAATATGCCATTGTTTAATTAAATAGTTCGATCAATTGAATAGTCGATACCACATCGACATATATGAAACCCCCTCTATCTGAGCATGCCATGTAATTTATGGATATAACAAAACCAGCGAGTGGACATTTTGTTTGACAATTACTTTAGACATCATTGGAGGGTTTTACCTCGTATCAGATTTGAAGAATACTGGTTTGTCCAATGATGCCTCCATAATGTGAACAGTTCAGAATCGTTTGATAGTCATGGTATTAGTAGAGTTTATTTTCTTTATTTGAATTAATTAAGTTTTAAGCAAACTCTATGCTGTCTCATTGTCCGTCCATTTAGCATATTTGGGATCTCTATTTTGGTGGTTCTTATCAGTTTCTTAATGTAGTTGTTCAGAAATTATATCGAATTCATTGATAAACAGGAGTGTACTAATAAAATCTCATTTCTGAAACAGTAACATGTTTACTATATTACACAGTAGGATATGTGGCTTCCATGGCAATTCCACACAGACCTTCCTTTGCATTAATATCTTTCTGGAGCCTCATATATCCGTCCTCGCCCCAAGTGGTGCCCCATGAGTTCTTGATTATCCAGTACTTCAACTTACCCTTTTCAGTACCATAACCAACTAATGTAACGCCATGGTCTAAGGTGGTTCCACATTGGCCAGTGAAGACACCACTCGAGTAGAACTGGAAGTCTGCCCCTGCAGCATCGACAGTGACAGCAACTGGTTGGTTAGAAACGGCCTTCATAAGTGCCTTCTCACTGTTAACAGGTACATTTTCATATCCATTTATCTTGGCAACAGGTTCTGCTTCCTTCTTTTGGTCACAGGTACCGACGTTCCCTTTATTAGGATAGTTACTTTCAGTGGTAAGACCATGCTGTTTGATGAACTCGAAAGCTTCAGATGTAAAACCTCCAGTGCAACCATCTTTCCCTTCATTGTTGCAATCTACTATTTCTTGGACTGATAATGTGTATAACTTACCACGTTTGATCTTTGTAATTCTTTCCATAGTATCAACAGCGGGAGATGTCCATGCTCCAGTTTTTCATTCAGTTTTTTTTTTTTTTTTTTTTTTCAGTTTTCCACACTTCAATGTAAACGAAGAAAGTGACTCGGGTTGAACGTGCTTACCACATATTGCATCTCGGATGGAAGTCACAGCTCCTTTCTTTCTCCAGTCGATGCTAGGTGGAACATCACTGAAATTTTCATACTTAAAAGTAGTAGCGGCTGACGATTGTCTTGAAGAGATTCCTATAAAAAGTGTGAGATTTCTTGAACTCATCATTTGTTTGATCTGTGAATTGGTTGATACTTAGCTTGTACGGTTTGTCTTCAGCATTATTTACGGATTCTATGTACTCAACATTAGCTTTGAAGATTCGGTAGCGCTTCTCTTTTTCTACGTTGTCCTTGTACTCGCGCCCATAATGTGCCATCCACTTTTCGTGCCTCTCCATCATGGATGTTTCAGGGATTATACGAGACATGGATTGAGGAACCAATGCACTGACAGTGATAACCAAAATAGTGAAGAAACAATATTTCAAGCATGTTGTTGCC